>CAWUDS030001691.1:15000-22500 GCA_963859935.3 Lathyrus sativus | reverse complement strand
TATTTAACTTTAGTGATTACCCATATATATATATATAATTTATTTGTCATTCATTTATATTCTTTTAAATTTGTGGCTTAGTAACGAAGAAAAATGAAATTTGGTGATGGAGAAGAAACATATTGAATATATTTATATCTAAAAAACCATAATTAAATGTTAAATGGTAAATATAATTAAATTTAAGCTTTATTATTTAATTTTAATTATTACCTATATTTTATGAAATATATGTCATGGATTATAGTCTTTTAACTTGGTTTCTTAGTGGAGAAAACCTAAAATTTTGTGATGGAGAAGAAAAATAAAATATAATTGCTTTTTTTACATCTTTTATAGTCTATTGTGTTTGTCTCTTAGAGATAAAATAACCTAAAACTTTGTGATGGTGAAGAAAAATATTGAACATTTTTAGATGCAATATACCATAAGGTAATGTGAATACGATGAGTATAAATAATATTGTGTTTTTTTATTTAAGTTTAACTATTACGCATATGTATAAATAATGAGTCATTCGTTTATAGTACTTTTAACTTAGTTTCTTAAAGGTGAAAAATCCTAAAGTTTGGTGATGGAAAAGAAGAAAAATATAGAAATTTTTTAAATCTATTATACCATAATACAATTTGATTATGGTGAACAAAAATAATATTGAATTTAATTATTACCCATATATAATATATATATATATATATATATATATATATATATATATATATATATATATATATATATATATATATATATATTACGTAATTCATTTATAATCTTTTAACTTTGTCTCTTAATGATTGAGTAACCTAATATATGGTAATGAAGAAGAAAAATATTATTTAATAAACCATAATAGAATTTGAATGTGGTAAATATAAACAATTTTGTGTTTGACTGTTTAATTTTAATTATTACCCGAATATATAAAATATGGTGCATTCATTTATAGTCTTTTAACTTTGTTTCTTCTGTGGCGTAGAAACCTAAAATATGATGACGGAGAAGAAGTAAAATATTGAAATTTTTTAAATATATTATACTACAATACAATGTGAATATTGTGAATACAAAAAAAATTGAAGTTGAATATTTAACTTTAGTGATTACCCATATATATATATAATTTATTTGTCATTCATTTATATTCTTTTAAATTGTGGCTTAGTAACGAAGAAAAAAGAAATTTGGTGATGGAGAAGAAACATATTGAATATATTTATATCTAAAAAACCATAATTAAATGTTAAATGGTAAATATAATTAAATTTAAGCTTTATTATTTAATTTTAATTATTACCTATATTTTATGAAATATATGTCATGGATTATAGTCTTTTAACTTGGTTTCTTAGTGGAGAAAACCTAAAATTTTGTGATGGAGAAGAAAAATAAAATATAATTGCTTTTTTTACATCTTTTATAGTCTATTGTGTTTGTTTCTTAGAGATAAAATAACCTAAAACTTTGTGATGGTGAAGAAAAATATTGAACATTTTTAGATGCTATATACCATAAGGTAATGTGAATACGATGAGTATAAATAATATTGTGTTTTTTTATTTAAGTTTAACTATTACGCAGATGTATAAATTATGAGTCATTCGTTTATAGTACTTTTAACTTAGTTTCTTAAAGGTGTAAAAATCCTAAAGTTTGGTGATGGAGAAGAAGAAAAATATAGAAATTTTTTAAATCTATTAAACCATAATACAATGTGATTATGGTGAACAAAAATAATATTGAATTTAATTATTTAAATTTAATTATTACCCATATATATATATATATATATATATATATATATATATATATATATATATATATATATATATATATATATATATATATATATATATATATATATATTATGTAATTCATTTATAATCTTTTAACATTGTCTCTTAATGATTGAGTAAACTAATATATGGTAATGAAGAAGAAAAATATTATTTAATTTACCATAATACAATTTAAATGTGGTAAATATAAACAATTTTGTGTTTGACTGTTTAATTTTATTTATTATCCGAATATATAAAATATGGTGCATTCATTTATAGTCTTTTAACTTTGTTTCTTCTGTGGTGAAGAAACCTAAAATTTGATGACGGAGAAGAAGTAAAATATTGAAATTTTTTACATATATTATACTACAATACAATTTGAATATTGTGAATACAAAAAAAATTGAACTTGAATATTTAACTATAGTGATTACTCATATATATATATATATATATATATATATATATATATATATATATATATAATTTATTTGTCATTCATTTATATTATTTTAAATTTGTTGCTTAGTAACGAAGAAAAATGAAATTTGGTGATGGGGAAGAAACATATTGAATATATTTATATCAAATAAACCATAATATAATGTTAAATGGTAAATATAATTAAATGTTAGCTTTATTATTTAATTTTAATTATTACCTATATTTTATGAAATATATGTCATGGATTATAGTCTTTTAACTTGGTTTCTTAGTGGGAAAACATAAAATTTTGTGATGGAGATGGAGAAGAAAAATAAAATATAATTGTTTTTTAACATCTTTTATAGTCTATTGTGTTTGTTTCTTAGAGATAAAAATAACCTAAAAACTTTGTGATGGTGAAGAAAAATATTGAACATTTTTAGATGCTATATACCATAAGGTAATGTGAATACGATGAGTATAAATAATATTGTGTTTTTTTATTTAAGTTTAACTATTACGCAGATGTATAAATTATGAGTCATTCGTTTATAGTACTTTTAACTTAGTTTCTTAAAGGTGTAAAAATCCTAAAGTTTGGTGATGGAGAAGAAGAAAAATATAGAAAATTTTTTAAATCTATTATACCATAATACAATGTGATTATGGTGAACAAAAATAATATTGAATTTAATTATTTAAATTTAATTATTACCCATATATATATATATATATATATATATATATATATATATATATATATATATATATATATATATATATATATATATATAATATAGTATATATATATATATATTATATATATATATATATATATATATATATATATATATATATATATATATATATATATATATATATATATATATATATATATATATTATGTAATTCATTTATAATCTTTTAACATTGTCTCTTAATGATTGAGTAAACTAATATATGGTAATGAAGAAGAAAAATATTATTTAATATACCATAATAGAATTTGAATGTGGTAAATATAAAAAATTTTGTGTTTGACTGTTTAATTTTAATTATTACCCGAATATATAAAATATGGTGCATTCATTTATAGTCTTTTAACTTTGTTTCTTCTGTGGCGAAGAAACCTAAAATATGATGACCGGAGAAGAAGTAAAATATTAAAATTTTTAAATATATTATACTACAATACAATGTGAATATTGTGAATACAAAAAAAATTGAACTTGAATATTTAACTTTAGTGATTAACCATATATATATATATAATTTATTTGTCATTCATTTATATTCTTTTAAATTTGTGGCTTAGTAACGAAGAAAAATGAAATTTTGGTGATGGAGAAGAAACATATTGAATATATTTATATCTAAAAAACCATAATTAAATGTTAAATGGTAAATATAATTAAATTAAGCTTTATTATTTAATTTTAATTATTACCTATATTTTATGAAATATATGTCATGGATTATAGTCTTTTAACTTGGTTTCTTAGTGGAGAAAACCTAAAATTTTGTGATGGAGAAGAAAAATAAAATATAATTGCTTTTTTTACATCTTTTATAGTCTATTGTGTTTGTTTCTTAGAGATAAAATAACCTAAAACTTTGTGATGGTGAAGAAAAATATTGAACATTTTTAGATGCAATATACCATAAAGGTAATGGTGAATACGATGAGTATAAATAATATTGTGTTTTTTTATTTAAGTTTAACTATTACGCATATGTATAAATAATGAGTCATTCGTTTATAGTACTTTTAACTTAATTTCTTAAAGGTGAAAAATCCTAAAGTTTGGTGATGGAAAAGAAGAAAATATAGAAATTTTTTAAATCTATTATACCATAATACAATTTGATTATGGTGAACAAAAATAATATTGAATTTAATTATTACCCATATATATATATATATATATATATATATATATATATAATATATATATATATATATATATATATATATATATAGTATATATATATATATATATATATATATATATATATATATATATATATATATATAATATATATATATATATAATATATATATATATATATATATATATATATATATATTACGTAATTCATTTATAATCTTTTAACTTTGTCTCTTAATGATTGAGTAACCTAATATATGGTAATGAAGAAGAAAAATATTATTTAATATACCATAATAGAATTTGAATGTGGTAAATATAAACAATTTTGTGTTTGACTGTTTAATTTTAATTATTACCCGAATATATAAAATATGGTGCATTCATTTATAGTCTTTTTAACTTTGTTTCTTCTGTGGCGAAGAAACCTAAAATATGATGACGGAGAAGAAGTAAAATATTGAAATTTTTTAAATATATTATACTACAATACAATGTGAATATTGTGAATACAAAAAAAAATTGAACTTGAATATTTAACTTTAGTGATTACCCATATATATATATATATATATAATTTATTTGTCATTCATTTATATTCTTTTAAATTTGTGGCTTAGTAACGAAGAAAAATGAAATTTGGTGATGGAGAAGAAACATATTGAATATATTTATATCTAAAAAACCATAATTAAATGTTAAATGGTAAATATAATTAAATTTAAGCTTTATTATTAATTTTTAATTATTACCTATATTTTATGAAATATATGTCATGGATTATAGTCTTTTAACTTGGTTTCTTAGTTGAGAAAACCTAAAATTTTGTGATGGAGAAGAAAAATAAAATATAATTGCTTTTTTTACATCTTTTATAGTCTATTGTGTTTGTTTCTTAGAGATAAAATAACCTAAAACTTTGTGATGGTGAAGAAAAATATTGAACATTTTTAGATGCAATATACCATAAGGTAATGTGAATACGATGAGTATAAATAATATTGAGTTTTTTATTTAATTTTAACTATTACGCATATGTATAAATAATGAGTCATTCGTTTATAGTACTTTAACTTAGTTTCTTAAAGGTGAAAAATCCTAAGAGTTTGGTGATGGAAAAGAAGAAAAATATAGAAATTTTTTAAATCTATTATACCATAATACAATTTGATTATGGTGAACAAAAATAATATTGAATTTAATTATTACCCATATATATATATATATATATATATATATAATATATATATATATATATATATATATATATATATATATATATATATATATATATATATATATATATATATATATAATATATATATATATATATATATATATATATATATATTACGTAATTCATTTATAATCTTTTAACTTTGTCTCTTAATGATTGAGTAACCTAATATACGGTAATGAAGAAGAAAAATATTATTTAATATACCATAATAGGAATTTGAATGTGGTAAATATAAACAATTTTGTGTTTGACTGTTTAATTTTAATTATTACCCGAATATATAAAATATGGTGCATTCATTTATAGTCTTTTAACTTTGTTTTTTCTGTGGCGAAGAAACCTAAATATGATGACGGAGAAGAAGTAAAATATTGAAATTTTTTAAATATATTATACTACAATACAATGTGAATATTGTGAATACAAAAAAATTGAACTTGAATATTTAACTTTAGTGATTACCCATATATATATAATTTATTTGTCATTCATTTATATTCTTTTAAATTTGTGGCTTAGTAACGAAGACAAATGAAATTTGGTGATGGAGAAGAAACATATTGAATATATTTATATCTAAAAACCATAATTAAATGTTAAATGGTAAATATAATTAAATTTAAGCTTTATTATTTAATTTTAATTATTACCTATATTTTATGAAATATATGTCATGGATTATAGTCTTTTAACTTGGTTTCTTAGTGGGAAAAACCTAAAATTTTGTGATGGAGAAAAAAAATAAAATATAATTGTTTTTTAACATCTTTTATAGTCTATTGTGTTTGTTTCTTAGAGATAAAATAACCTAAAACTTTGTGATGGTGAAGAAAAATATTTGAACATTTTTAGATGCTATATACCATAAGGTAATGTGAATACGATGAGTATAATAATATTGTGTTTTTTTATTTAAGTTTAACTATTACGCAGACTGTATAAATTATGAGTCATTCGTTTATAGTACTTTTAACTTAGTTTCTTAAAGGTGTAAAAATCCTAAAGTTTGGTGATGAGAGAAGAAGAAAAATATAGAAATTTTTTAAATCTATTATACCATAATACAATGTGATTATGGTGAACAAAAATAATATTGAATTTAATTATTTAAATTTAATTATTACCCATATATATATATATATATATATATATATAATATATATATATATATATATATATATATATTATGTAATTCATTTATAATCTTTTAACATTGTCTCTTAATGATTGAGTAAACTAATATATGGTAATGAAGAAGAAAAAATATTATTTAATTTACCATAATACAATTTAAATGTGGTACAATATAAACAATTTTGTGTTTGACTGTTTAATTTTATTTATTATCCGAATATATAAAATATGGTGCATTCATTTATAGTCTTTTAACTTTGTTTCTTCTGTGGTGAAGAAACCTAAAATTTGATGACGGAGAAGAAGTAAAATATTGAAATTTTTTACATATATTATACTACAATACAATTTGAATATTGTGAATACAAAAAAAAATTGAACTTGAATATTTAACTATAGTGATTACTCATATATATATATATATATATATATATATATATAATATATATATATATATATATATATATATATATATAATATATATACTATATATATATATATAATTTATTTGTCATTCATTTATATTATTTTAAATTTGTTGCTTAGTAACGAAGAAAAATGAAATTTGTGATGGAGAAGAAAACATATTGAATATATTTATATCAAATAAACCATAATATAATGTTAAATGTTAAATATAATTAAATTTAAGCTTTATTATTTAATTTTAATTATTACCTATATTTTATGAAATACATGTCATGGATTATAGTCTTTTAACTTGGTTTCTTAGTGGGGAAAACATAAAATTTTGTGATGGAGAAGAAAAATAAAATATAATTGTTTTTTAACATCTTTTATAGTCTATTGTGTTTGTTTCTTAGAGATAAAATAACCTAAAACTTTGTGATGGTGAAGAAAAATATTGAACATTTTTAGATGCTATATACCATAAAGGTAATGTGAATACGATGAGTATAAAATAATGTTGTGTTTTTTTTTATTTAAGTTTAACTATTACGCAGATGTATAAATTATGAGTCATTCGTTTATAGTACTTTTTACTTAGTTTCTTAAAGGTGTAAAATCC
>CAWUDS030001691.1:0-10000 GCA_963859935.3 Lathyrus sativus | reverse complement strand
GTTTCTTAGTGGGGGAAACCTAAAAGTTTGTGATGGAGAAGAAAAATAAAATATAATTGTTTTTTTACATCTTTTAAAGTCTATTGTGTTTGTTTCTTAGAGATAAAATAACCTATAACTTTGTGATGGTGAAGAAAAGTATTGAACATTTTTAGATGCAATATACCATAAGGTAATGTGAATACGATGAGTATAAATAATATTGTGTTTTTTTATTTTAGTTTAACTATTACGCATATGTATAACTTATGAGTCATTCGTTTTTAGTACTTTTTAACTTAGTTTCTTAAAGGTGAAAAATCCTAAAATTTGGTGATGGAGAAGAAGAAAAATATAAAAAAATTTTAAATCTATTATACCATAATACAATGTGATTATGGTGAACAAAAATAATATTAAATTTAATTATTTAAATTTAATTATTACCCATATATATATATATATATATATATATATATATATATATATCTATATATAGTATATATATATATATTAGTATATAGTATATATATATATAGTATATATATATATATAATATATATATATATAATATATATATATATATATATATATATATATAATATATATATATATATATATATATATATATATATTACGTAATTCATTTATAATCTTTTAACATTGTATCTTAATGATTGAGTAAACTAATATATGGTAATGAAGAAGAAAAATATTATTTAATTTACCATAATACAATTTAAATGTGGTAAATATAAACAATTTTGTGTTTGACTGTTTAATTGTAATTATTACCCGAATATATAAAATATGGTGCATTCATTTATAGTCTTTTTAACTTTGTTTCTTCTGTGGTGAAGAAACCTAAAATTTGATGACGGAGAAGAAGTAAAATATTGAAATTTTTTACATATATTATACTACAATACAATGTGAATATTGTGAATACAAAAAAAATTGAACTTGAATATTTAACTATAGTGATTACTCATATATATATATATATATAGTATATATATATATATATATATACTATATATATATATATATATATATATATATATATATATATATATATATATATATATATATATATATATATATATATAATATAATATATATATATATATATATAATATATTATATATATATATATATATATAATATATATATATATATATATTATATATATATATATATATATATATATATATATATATATATATATATATATATATATATATATATATATATAATTTATTTGTCATTCATTTATATTATATTAAATTTGTTGCTTAGTAACGAAGAAAAATGAAATTTAGTGATGGAGAAGAAACATATTGAATATATTTATATCAAAAAAACCATAATTTAATGTTAAATGGTAAATATAATTAAATTTAAGCTTTATTATTTAATTTTAATTATTACCTATATTTTATGAAATATATGTCATGGATTATAGTCTTTTAACTTGGTTTCTTAGTGGGGAAAACTAAACTTTTGTGATGGAGAAGAAAAATAAAATATAATTGTTTTTTTTACATCTTTTATAGTCTATTGTGTTTGTTTCTTAGAGATAAAATAACCTAAAACTTTGTGATGGTAAAGAAAAATATTGAACATTTTTAGATGCAATATACCATAAGGTAATGCGAATACAATGAGTATAAATAATATTGAGTTTTTTATTTAAGTTTAACTATTACGCATATGTATAAATTATGAGTCATTCGTTTATAGTACTTTTAACATAGTTTCTTAAAGGTGAAAAATCCTAAAGTTTGGTGATGGAGAAGAAGAAAAAATATAGAAATTTTTTAAATCTATTATACCATAATACAATGTGATTATGGTGAACAAAAATAATATTGAATTTAATTATTTAAATTTAATTATTACCCATATATATATATATATATATATATATATACTATATATATATATATATATATATATTACGTAATTCATTTATAATCTTTTAACATTGTCTCTTAATGATTGAGTAAACTAATATATGGTAATGAAGAAGAAAAATATTATTTAATTTACCATAATACAATTTAAATGTGGTGAAAATAAACAATTTTGTGTTTGACTGTTTAATTTTAATTATTACCCAAATATATAAAATATGGTGAATTCATTTATAGTCTTTTAACTTTGTTTCTTCTGTGGTGAAGAAACCTAAAATTTGATGACGGAGAAGAAGTAAAATATTGAAATTTTTTACATATATTATACTACAATATAATGTGAATATTGTGAATACAAAAAAAATTGAACTTGAATATTTAACTGTAGTGATTACTCATATATATATATATATATATAATTTATTTGTCATTCATTTGTATTATTTTAAATTTGTGGCTTAGTAACGAAGTAAAATGAAATTTGGTGATGGAGAAGAAACATATTGAATATATTTATATCTAAAAAACCATAATTAAATGTTAAATGTTAAATATAATTAAATTTAAGCTTTATTATTTAATTTTAATTATTACCTATATTTTATGAAATATATGTCATGGATTATAGTCTTTTAACTTGGTTTCTTAGTGGGGAAAACCTAAAATTTTGTGATGGAGAAGAAAAATAAAATATAATTGTTTTTTTACATCTTTTAAAGTCTATTGTGTTTGTTTCTTAGATATAAAATAACCTAAAACTTTGTGATGGTGAAGAAAAATATTGAACATTTTTAGATGCTATATACCATAAGGTAATGTGAATACGATGAGTATAAATAATGTTGTGTTTTTTTATTTAAGTTTAACTATTACGCAGATGTATAACTTATGAGTCATTCGTTTATAGTACTTTTAACTTAGTTTCTTAAAGGTGAAAAATCCTAAGTTTGGTGATGGAGAAGAAGAAAAATATAGAAATTTTTTAAATCTATTATACCATAATACAATGTGATTATGGTGAACAAAAATAATATTGAATTTAATTATTTAAATTTAATTATTACCCATATATATATATATACATATATATATATATATATATATATATATATAGTATATAATATATATATATATATATATATATATATATATAATATATATATATATATATATATACTATATATATATATATATATATATATAGTATATATATATATATATATATATATATATATATTACGTAATTCATTTATAATCTTTTAACATTGTCTCTTAATGATTGACTAAACTAATATATGAAGAAACCCAAAATTTGATGACGGAGAAGAAGTAAAATATTGAAATTTTTTACATATATTATACTACAATACAATGTGAATATTGTGAATACAAAAAAAATTGAACTTGAATATTTAACTGTAGTGATTACTCATATATATATATATATATATATATATATATATATATATATATATATATATATATATATATATATATATATATATATATATATATATATATATATATATATATATATATATATATATATATATATATATATATATATATATATATATATATATATATATATATATATATATATATATATATATATATATATATATATATATATATATATATATATATATATATATATATATATATATATATATATATATATATATATATATATATATATATAATTTATTTGTCATTCATTTATATTATATTAAATTTGTTGCTTAGTAACGAAGAAAAATGAAATTTAGTGATGGAGAAGAAACATATTGAATATATTTATATCAAAAAAACCATAATTTAATGTTAAATGGTAAATATAATTAAATTTAAGCTTTATTATTTAATTTTAATTATTACCTATATTTTATGAAATATATGTCATGGATTATAGTCTTTTAACTTGGTTTCTTAGTGGGGAAAACCTAAACTTTTGTGATGGAGAAGAAAAATAAAATATAATTGTTTTTTTACATCTTTTATAGTCTATTGTGTTTGTTTCTTAGAGATAAAATAACCTAAAACTTTGTGATGGTAAAGAAAAATATTGAACATTTTTAGATGCAATATACCATAAGGTAATGCGAATACAATGAGTATAAATAATATTGAGTTTTTTATTTAAGTTTAACTATTACGCATATGTATAAATTATGAGTCATTCGTTTATAGTACTTTTAACATAGTTTCTTAAAGGTGAAAAATCCTAAAGTTTGGTGATGGAGAAGAAGAAAAATATAGAAATTTTTTAAATCTATTATACCATAATACAATGTGATTATGGTGAACAAAAATAATATTGAATTTAATTATTTAAATTTAATTATTACCCATATATATATATATATATATATATATATATATATATATATATATATATATATATATTACGTAATTCATTTATAATCTTTTAACATTGTCTCTTAATGATTGAGTAAACTAATATATGGTAATGAAGAAGAAAAATATTATTTAATTTACCATAATACAATTTAAATGTGGTGAATATAAACAATTTTGTGTTTGACTGTTTAATTTTAATTATTACCCAAATATATAAAATATGGTGAATTCATTTATAGTCTTTTAACTTTGTTTCTTCTGTGGTGAAGAAACCTAAAATTTGATGACGGAGAAGAAGTAAAATATTGAAATTTTTTACATATATTATACTACATTGAACTTGAATATTTAACTGTAGTGATTACTCATATATATATATATATATATATATATAATTTATTTGTCATTCATTTGTATTATTTTAAATTTGTGGCTTAGTAACGAAGTAAAATGAAATTTGGTGATGGAGAAGAAACATATTGAATATATTTATATCTAAAAAACCATAATTAAATGTTAAATGTTAAATATAATTAAATTTAAGCTTTATTATTTAATTTTAATTATTACCTATATTTTATGAAATATATGTCATGGATTATAGTCTTTTAACTTGGTTTCTTAGTGGGGAAAACCTAAAATTTTGTGATGGAGAAGAAAAATAAAATATAATTGTTTTTTTACATCTTTTAAAGTCTATTGTGTTTGTTTCTTAGATATAAAATAACCTAAAACTTTGTGATGGTGAAGAAAAATATTGAACATTTTTAGATGCTATATACCATAAGGTAATGTGAATACGATGAGTATAAATAATGTTGTGTTTTTTTATTTAAGTTTAACTATTACGCAGATGTATAACTTATGAGTCATTCGTTTATAGTACTTTTAACTTAGTTTCTTAAAGGTGAAAAATCCTAAAGTTTGGTGATGGAGAAGAAGAAAAATATAGAAATTTTTTAAATCTATTATACCATAATACAATGTGATTATGGTGAACAAAAATAATATTGAATTTAATTATTTAAATTTAATTATTACCCATATATATATATATACATATATATATATATATATATATATATATATATATATATATATATATATATAATATATATATATATATATATATTACTCAATTCATTTATAATCTTTTAACATTGTCTCTTAATGATTGACTAAACTAATATATGGTAATGAAGAAGAAAACTATTATTTAATTTACCATAATACAATTTAAATGTGGTAAATATAAACAATTTTGTGTTTGACTGTTTAATTTTAATTATTATCCGAATATATAAAATAAGGTGCATTCATTTATAGTCTTTTAACTTTGTTTCTTCTGTGGTGAAGAAACCCAAAATTTGATGACGGAGAAGAAGTAAAATATTGAAATTTTTTACATATATTATACTACAATACAATGTGAATATTGTGAATACAAAAAAAATTGAACTTGAATATTTAACTGTAGTGATTACTCATATATATATATATATATATATATATATATATATATATATATATATATATATATATATATATATATATATATATATATATATATATATATATATATATATATATATATATATATATATATATATATATATATATATATATATATATATATATATATATATATATATAATTTATTTGTCATTCATTTATATTATTTTAAATTTGTGGCTTAGTAACGAAGAAAAATGAAATTTAGTGATGGAGAAGAAACATATTGAATATATTTATATCAAAAAAACCACAATTTAATGTTAAATGGTAAATATAATTAAATTTAAGCTTTATTATTAATTTTAATTCTTACCTATATTTTATGAAATATATGTCATGGATTATAGTCTTTTAACTTGGTTTCTTAGTGGGGAAAACCTAAACTTTTGTGATGGAGAAGAAAAATAAAATATAATTGTTTTTTTACATCTTTTATAGTCTATTGTGTTTGTTTCTTAGAGATAAAATAACCTAAAACTTTGTGATGGTGAAGAAAAATATTGAACATTTTTAGATGCAATATACCATAAGGTAATGCGAATACAATGAGTATAAATAATATTGAGTTTTTTATTTAAGTTTAACTATTACGCATATGTATAAATTATGAGTCATTCGTTTATAGTACTTTTAACATAGTTTCTTAAAGGTGAAAAATCCTAAAGTTTGGTGATGGAGAAGAAGAAAAATATAGAAATTTTTTAAATCTATTATACCATAATACAATGTGATTATGGTGAACAAAAATAATATTGAATTTAATTATTTAAATTTAATTATTACCCATATATATATATATATATATATATATATATATATATATATATATATATTACGTAATTCATTTATAATCTTTTAACATTGTCTCTTAATGATTGAGTAAACTAATTCATGGTAATGAAGAAGAAAAATATTATTTAATTTACCATAATACAATATAAATGTGGTAAATATAAACAATTTTGTGTTTGACTGTTTAATTTTAATTATTACCCAAATATATAAAATATGGTGCATTCATTTATAGTCTTTTAACTTTGTTTCTTCTGTGGTGAAGAAACCTAAAATTTGATGACGGAGAAGAAGTAAAATATTGAAATTTTTTACATATATTATACTACAATACAATGTGAATATTGTGAATACAAAAAAAATTGAACTTGAATATTTAACTATAGTGATTACTCATATATATAAATATATATATATATATATATATATATATATATATATATATATATATATATATATATAATTTATTTGTCATTCATTTGTATTATTTTAAATTTGTGGCTTAGTAACGAAGAAAAATTAAATTTGGTGATGGAGAAGAAACATATTGAATATATTTATATCTAAAAAACCATAATTAAATGTTAAATGGTAAATATAATTAAATTTAAGCTTTATTATTTAATTTTAATTATTACCTATATTTTATGAAATATATGTCACGGATTATAGTCTTTTAACTTGGTTTCTTAGTGGGGAAAACCTAAAATTTTGTGATGGAGAAGAAAAATAAAATATAATTGTTTTTTTACATCTTTTAAAGTCTATTGTGTTTGTTTCTTAGAGATAAAATAACCTAAAACTTTGTGATGGTGAAGAAAAATATTGAACATTTTTAGATGCTATATACCATAAGGTAATGTGAATACGATGAGTATAAATAATATTGTGTTTTTTTATTTAAGTTTAACTATTACGCAGATGTATAACTTATGAGTCATTCGTTTATAGTACTTTTAACTTAGTTTCTTAAAGGTGAAAAATCCTAAAGTTTGGTGATGAGAAGAAGAAAAATATAGAAATTTTTTAAATCTATTATACCATAATACAATGTGATTATGGTGAACAAAAACAATATTGAATTTAACTATTTAAATTTAACTATTACCCATATATATATATATATATATATATATATATATATATATATATATATATATATATATATATATATATATATATATATATATATATATATATATATATATATACATATATATATATATTACGTAATTCATTTATAATCTTTTAACATTGTCTCTTAATGATTGAGTAAACTAATATATGGTAACGAAGAAGAAAATATTATTTAATTTACCATAATACAATTTAAATGTGGTAAATATAAACAATTTTGTGTTTGACTGTTTAATTTTAATTATTATCCGAATATATAAAATATGGTGCATTCATTTATAGTCTTTTAACTTTGTTTCTTCTGTGGTGAAGAAACCTAAAATTTGATGACGGAGAAGAAGTAAAATATTGAAATTTATTACATACATTATACTACAATACAATGTGAATATTTAGAATACACAAAAAAATTGAACTTGAATATTTAACTATAGTGATTACTCATATATATATATATATATATATATATATATATATATATATATATATATATATATATATATATATATATATATATATATATATATATATATATATATATATATATATATATATATATATATATATATATATATATATATATATATATATATATATATATATATATATATATATATATAATTTATTTGTCATTCATTTATATTATTTTAAATTTGTGGCTTAGTAACGAAGAAAAATGAAATTTGGTGATGGAGAAGAAACATATTGAATATATTTATATCAAAAAACCACAATTTAATGTTAAATGGTAAATATAATTAAATTTAAGCCTTAATATTTAATTTTAATTATTACCTATATTTTATGAAATATATGTCATGGATTATAGTCTTTTAACTTTGTTTCTTAGTGGAGAAAACCTAAAATTTTGTGATGGAGAAGAAAAATAAAATATAATTGTTTTTTTACATCTTTTATATTCTATTGTGTTTGTTTCTTAGTGATAAAATAACCTAAAACTTTGTGATGGTGAAGAAAAATATTGAACACTTTTAGATGCAATATACCATAAGGTAATGCGAATACGATGAGTATAAATAATATTGAGTTTTTTATTTAATTTTAACTATTACGCATATGTATAAATTATGAGTCATTTGTTTATAGTACTTTTAACATAGTTTCTTAAAGGTGAAAATCCTAAAGTTTGGTGATGGAGAAGAAGAAAAATATAGAAATTTTTTAAATCTTTTATACCATAATACAATGTGATTATGGTGAACAAAAATAATATTGAATTTAATTATTTAAATTTAATTATTACCCATATATATATATATATATATATATATATATATATATATATATATATATATATATATATATATATATATATATATATATATATATATATATATATATATATATATATATATATTATATATATATATATATAAAGTAATTCATTTATAATCTTTTAACTTTGTCTTTTAATGATTGAGTAACCTAATATATGGTAATGAAGAAGAAAAATATTATTTAATATACCATAATACAATTTGAATGTGGTAAATATAAACAATTTTGTGTTTGACTGTTTAATTTTAATTATTACCCGAATATATAAAATATGGTGCATTCATTTATAGGCTTTTAACTTTGTTTCTTTTGTGGTGAAGAAACCTAAAATTTGATGACGGAGCAGAAGTAAAATGTTGAAATTTTTTACATATATTATACTACAATACAATGTGAATATTGTGAATACAAAAAAAAATTGAACTTGAATATTTAACTTTAGTGATTACCGATATATATATATATATAATTTATTTGTCATTCATTTATATTCTTTTAAATTTGTGGCTTAGTAACGAAGAAAAATGAAATTTGGTGATGGAGAAGAAACATATTGAATATATTTATATCTAAAAAACTATAATTAAATGTTAAATGGTAAATATAATTAAATTTAAGCTTTATAATTTAATTTTAATTATTACCTATATTTTATGAAATATATGTCATGGATTATATAGTCTTTTAACTTGGTTTCTTAGTGGGGAAAACCTAAAAGTTTGTGATGGAGAAGAAAAATAAAATATAATTGTTTTTTTACATCTTTTAAAGTCTATTGTGTTTGTTTCTTAGAGATAAAATTACCTAAAACTTTGTGATGGTGAAGAAAAGTATTGAACATTTTTTAGATGCAATATACCATAAGGTAATGTGAATACGATGAGTATAAATAATATTGTGTTTTTTTATTTTAGTTTAACTATTACGCATATGTATAACTTATGAGTCATTCGTTTTAGTACTTTTAACTTAGTTTCTTAAAGGTGAAAAATCCTAAAGTT
>CAWUDS030001690.1:0-42163 GCA_963859935.3 Lathyrus sativus | reverse complement strand
GACATGACCAATGTTCAATCTAGAATTGAGCTAGAAAGAATCTGTCAAACAAGACTCCATTGAGAAAATGAACTCAAATGGGGATTATCTTATCCTAGCACGGAGAGATAACAGAAATAACCATCGTCCACGAGGGTTGAACTCTGTGGGGAAATAGGAAATAATAGGTATTTTATGCCTAGGACTGACTATCTACTCGGAGAGAGCGAACAAACCCAATTACTCGGTGGTAACGACAAAGGATGGAAGCAAATAGCAAACAAACAGATGCTAATGCGTATGTTAATCGTGTATGTGAATGAAAATGTAATGAGCATGCAATTCTTATGCTCATGCACATGCTGACAAAACAGATGAGAGAGGAGACGGGAGATGAAATAAATATCTCGACGGGATACCCGGCGACCTTTGCAAAAGCACATCTATCAAGAGATAGAAAAAGCTGGTGGTAGAACCAAATCTTGCTTTAAACTCCCAAATTCTCCGGGGATAAAATAATCCACTTGGGATACAGTGTTAAGACTTTCTCATGGGGGTACGACCTCACTAGAGAGTACGATGTCATGACTTCACTGGAGGGATTACCATCATGAATCATAATCAGCCAAAGAAAATCTTAAGAGTAGAGAATTCTGGGGATAAAATAAATATCCACTTTGTGGGGAAGATGTAGAGCTAGGCAGCTTCATGGAGAAAAGTGTAGCGACTTCCTGGGAATAATACATCAGCTTCCTGGGAGAAAGGTACATCTAACTTCCCTGGGGATAAACTATATCAGACTTCCCTGAGGAGAGTTCATCAGACTTACTGGGGAGAATTCACCAGACATCCCTGGGGAAAGTATCTTGACTTCTTGGGGAGAATATAGCGATCTCCTAGGGAGTATTTCATGAGGAAAGCAAGGCAATTTTACTAAGGTATAGATGATTCCACTGGGAGTGGGTCTTCAAGGACACAAAACATATGGAGGATCACGGGGGTATCGATGTAGCCTTGAGAGCCACTGGGGATTTATCGGTTTAATCCAAAGTGTTGTCAGCTTAAAGTCTCGTTGGGGACTATTTCCTGAGGAAAGCATGGCAGCTTCGGTGCGGAAAAGATGATTCTGAACTGAGAAGGGGTTCTCAAATAACATGTATCACATGGAAAATGCTGGTATAATCTCTACAGTCTTCAAAGTCACTGCAGATTACTGGATTAATCCAAAGTGTTGCCAACTTAAAGTCTCGCTAGGGACTGTTTCCTGAGAAAAGCATGGCAGCTTCGGTGCAGAAAAGATGATTCCACTAGGAGTGGGTCTTCCAGGACATGGAACATATGAAAGATACTGGTATGATCTATGCAGTCTTGAAAGTAACTGGAGATTACCGAATCCATCCAACATGTTGTCAGCTTAATGTCTCGCTGGGGACTCTGATGAGGCAATGGTTTAGTAGTGTTTCTGCAACGACGAGATTTATGGGGAATGAAGACCGTCGGGAGTGAAATCCATCGGGTGCATGAAGCATGTTGTCAAACAAAGTAGTTCTCATCTTAATGGACTTTGAAGTAGTCGCAATTTTGGAAAAACATAATGCCCCAGAGTACCTGATTTATGAGAGAGCCATCTTGAGAGGATTTTACAGAGAACATGGAGTCCAATTGCCCCACTATTTTCAAACTTTTGGTCGGATCTTGACGTGGTAGGTCCGGATCGGCAGTGTTATGACGGAGTCTTCAAGAAATAGCTCTTAAGAATGTCAGGTTTGCGTCAGTAAGCAATTTGGAAACCTTCTGCCCCTGTTTAGTAGGATCTTCAAGCTCCATTAATTATGTCTATATGTAAGTTTCTAAGATATCAAGCAAAGTCAACACGCATGAAATGCTAATCCTAAAACTATCAATGCAACATATGTATTTGTCTTGAAGTTTTTGTTTTTGTTTTGAAAAAAGATATCACCATAACTCGTGACCGAAATCACATAGTCAGGATATGAGTTTAACTTGTAAAGCCAACATTAAATTGAGCATAGCTCGTAGGAGTCAGGAAACATTATCTCATCAAGTATGCTTTCAAAAGAGATCCTACTTCAATTAGGTCTTTTAAAAGTTGTATCATGGCTTGGTTCACGGTTTAAGAAATAAAAGATAAAGGCTCAAAGTTATTTGTACCCACCCCTTCTTCGTGATGTTCTCCAATCCTATATCTAGTTAACTGGATACAAGCACTCATATCTCAATCGGATTTGATATGGTCGAGAACTCATCAAGGCTTTGGACAATGGCAGTCACTTACCTATTTATTTTGGTGTGATCACATGCCTTTGTTCTTTATTGGGGATTCTTTATTGTAATCCTTTATTTTGGGCTTTGCATTTTTATTCCCTAACTTTTTCCTGGACGACATCTTTTGGATTTTGACTTTCGAGTCCAGCAGGATGCCCCGGTTTTGCCTAAGTCTCCTTCGTAGGTTCTGACTTAGCAGCTTTTTATTTCATTTTTTTGGTTGAATAAGTCGTGTGACTCTTTTGAAAGGCTTGTGACTGCCCCACTCTTTAGGTAGTATAGGGATGGTCATTGTATTTTGACTTACTTATAGCCTCCTAATATGTTAAGGATACAATGGATTCTCGAATGCATGCTCCTCCCTTTTGAGAGTCTGAGCGCTCGATCGGTTTAACTGAGAAGCTACCCTGCCCCAAGTTAAAATTGAGGGTTTTTATTTGGAAAAAAGAAAACTCCTACTTCCAGACTCAAAGGGTTTAAAGAGGGATTATCATCCTTATATCTCTAGTATTTGGGATGTGAAACAATGCCTTACATCATTAGCAGGTTTTAATCGAAAGCATACGACAAGAGATCTGACGTTTTGGTTCATCGTCCTCCTCCCAATTCTCTATCAAAGCAAGAGGTCGGGTAAAGTTGGCATTTAGAAATTATGAAAAATAATTTTGTGAGTGAATACAAATGGATTTCTTCAAACAAACATATGCATTACATTATTTAATCAAAATAAACCATGTTCGTACATGCTAATTATGCCAAATCAAAGAAACAAAATACATATAAATAAACAAAATGAACTGTCTAAAGGAGTTTATGAAGTCTTTGTATTCAAGACCGGCATGGTAGTAGTGGTTTCCTCTAGCGGAGCCTCATTAAAATGGGGAGTATGAATACGATCACTGCGAGTCGTCTTGCTTGCCCCAGTTATATCTGTCACTTCTTCCTTCGGATTAACTTTCCCGGATTCTTTACCAATCGTGGTCACGTTAGCTTGAGGAATACTAGAGTGAAATGGACTAGGTTCCTGAATAATTATCGGCTTCGGCTGATTCGCTGTAGGAGTAACTGACTTATATGTGTTGAAAATAGACTTAGCAGAGCTTGATCTTGGTAAATGGAAAACCCAGAGAGGAGTTCTGATCTTCAGCTGAGGATCATCAAAAGACAGTATCTTCTTTTCCAACAAGTCTCTAACAAGGTTCTTAAGAGCATAACAGTTTTCCAAATCATGGACGGGCGCACCCTCAAGAAATAAACAATGAGCGGCGGCATTGTAAGTGGCAGGAAAAGGATTGGGAGGTGGACCTAAAGCTTGGGTAACAACCATACCTAGTTTCGGTAAGAAAGGATACAAATCGGTAAAAGTCATCGGAATCGGAGGACACAACTTGTACTGTCCCTTAATCAGACCATTCTGACGAGGTGCTTGCTTCTTTGACTGTTGATAGGAAGGAGCGTTGGGCGCTCGTTGACAGTTAAAAGGAGTTTGTGCAGGCTGATAACCATGAGGTTGTTGATACACCGGAGACTGATAGACCGTAGCCAGTTGCACATGCTGATATATAGGACCTTGTTAATTGAAGGTGGGCGTAACATCAGCTACATAGGGTTGTTGAGCATACTAAACGGGATAACCTTGGACATAATTCTGCTAATGTTGCCAAGGTTGGTGAGCAGCCATTTTACGGTGATGCCTGATCGAGTGATTCTTTGGGCGTGTAGCTCCTTTATGATGGTCGAAGCTCGGAGTTTTGAACTTTGGAGGACCACCTTGCTTAACTGGTTGAGCAATAAGAGGAGGAACCAACCCGGGTTGAAGATCATAAGGAGGTACATTTGCAACAGTGACAACTGGTGGAGGACCTACAACAGCATTGGTAAGCTCATAGACAACAGTGGGCTGAGTATCCACCTTCGTATTAAGAGCTTGTAGCATCTCCATAATCTGCCTCACACTTCCTCGAAGATCTTCGAGTTCGTTGCTGACACGGTCAATCTCTTGAATATGCTTTTCCATCCTTTTCCGCGCTTGGGCTCTGGTGTTGTACCATTGCAGAGAACTCAGGGTGACAGAACTGGAAGGCGAGAGAACCGAGAATAAGACACCGGGAGACAAATGCAATGCAAAAATATGATGCTAAAATGCAAAATGCAGATGCAAAATTTCATGGAATTCAAGTATTTACGAATATCGTGGGATACCGAAGAAACTTTTTTTTTTTTGGAAAATGGATTACAAATAACAATTCTTAAAAGAAAGTCTTAGAAAAATAGCTAAATAAAAGCTAATACAGTCCTAAGGAAGCATTGCCCACAACTTCAAAGAGTAAGTGGAGAGTAGGAGGAAAATAAATCCTCGTAGATTTTTCTCTTCTTGTAGGAAAGTGATTCTTCATTCTTCAACTAAATTTTCTTCTGAAGTTCCACATTCTCACTGATGACCAGCTGATATTTATTCTTCCATGCTTCTGCCTCATGTTGTGCTTTTCTCAAACCAATCTTCAACTCTTCAGCTTCGGACATGAATACTAGAACATATTCCCTTCTTGGAGGCAAAGGATATTGACGAGGATAAGGCATCTTCAGCTTGATTTCTCTTTCTCGGATCCAACGAAGATATGGTTCCATGGACACACAATTAAGCTTTCCCAGGCTTTCTTTCCCTTTCTTATGCAAGTGACGCCAAGCAGACACAATCTTATCTTGAAGTTCTTTGTCATCTTTGAAGACGATTTTCTCCACATGAACATTCTTAGGTGGTTCCTTCAACGGACATCCTAGCTGTCGGTGAGCTAGAACCGGATTGTAGTTGATTCCTCCATTAAATCCAAGTAAGGGTATGTTAGCAAAGTCTCCACAGCTATCAATGATCAATATCCTATCATACACACGGCTATACCAATAAATGTTCGAGTGTGTTAGAGCCATAATCCTTTGTGACCATCTTCCTTTATCGAGATCCCAAAAAGGACCAGACTTGGGCAAGTGTGAAATAAACCACTTGTATAATAAAGGAACACAACAGGTGATCATCCCTCCACCATGGAAGTTTCAGAGATGTACGGAGTGGTAACTGTTAGCCAATAAAGTCGGTACTGGATTATTCTTCATAAAGATCTTGATGGCGTTGAGATCAATGAAGCCTTCAAAACTTGGAAAAATTAGCACTCCATAAATAAGCAAGGCGAGGATTGCCTCAAAAGTATACATGCTCATATGATCAGCGTAGTATTGAGCTTTCTTGATTAAGAAATCCGTAGGCAAATCGAAAGTCTCACCTTTGGTAATCATATTGTCCTTGATGTCGGATACCTTCAGATATATGGCTCTAGCAATGTCTTGTTCTTTAGGGTTCACCTCCAAGAAAGGGAAAGGAGATCCATACAGAATAGGTAATCGAACCAAATGAGAGTATTCTTCTAAGGTAGGCAATAACTGATAATCTGGGAAGGTGAAGTAGTGATAATCCGGATCATAGAACGTTAGGAAAACAGAAAGAAGTTTGTCGTCCCCTTGAAGTTTCAATAAAGGTAACAGCTTCCCATATTTGCTTCTAAATCCTTCTTGGTCTTCAACCAAAGCTCCTAACTTCCTTAGGTCATCCAACTTAAGACTCTTAAAAGAGTATTTCAAATTATTTTTCCTATTGTAATCCATGGTATCCTGCAATGTTCATAAGTAAAATTGAATTCCATGAAATGTAATGCAATGTGATACTTTATGGATGCAATGCACACATACACACGAACAAACAAAGTTCCTAGGTTAGAGGAACAATGCGTGGAGTCAAGGTCTACCTGTCCCCAAAAGGTATGTGTCATACCCCAAATTTGTCCTACCTGTATATTACTATAACCTGTACATTCACCCACTAACGTTATTCGAAAATTCAAAAAAATGTGTGTGTTACTCCTACCATGAAGTTGGAATTGAACTGCATCAAGTCTCATTTGAGTCAGGGATATGTGTAGTAGGTGTTGAGGTTCTTTTTTGTTTTGGTTTATCAACTTAGTTTGTTAATCAAATTAGGTTTAAGATAGGCTAAAGTTTGAGAATCATTTGGTAAGTGTGCCGAAAGATCTAACTGAATGTTGTGTCACAAGCCAAGTTGGTTATGAGTGAATCGAGTTGTCAAGACGGTGACAGATTCAAAACGTTGTCTGGTTCAAGGATTTTCATAATAAAAGCTGTAGTTTATTTAAACATCCAGGGTTATATTTATTATTGATGCAAGGTTCAACTTAAAATCTATTCATGGAAGTGGATGCGGGGATACGAAGTTCAAGTTGTCAATTGAAAATTTGGAGAATTGCGAAACAAATTCAACAATATTGCAAGTTCATTTATAAGGCCGCTTGAAAAATAAAATGGAAGGTGTTGATAGTACAAGCCCAATCAACGTTTATTGCAACAATTAAAATTTTATACAAGCCCATGATCCAATTACTTGGCAAGAAAATCACAACAAAAAAAAAAGAAATCTATTTTTATGTCTATTTACAATCGAGTAATTGCAAGAACAAGGCCCACATGAGAATTTCGCAATCCATAGAAACACAAGTCCTTTTGTCAAACCAACGGCGAACTTATTACAAGTGCCCAAAGCCAGTTTTCCTTCCATGAGGACTTTTGACCCAAAGTAGCCGCATCTGCAACTGAAAACAAATGGAAAAAATAAGATGTAACAATATTGGAAGGGGTGCTTCGGTGATTGTGATACGCATGATATTATCTATTACAAAAGCCACAATTCACACCTGCAGCAAAAATTTCAAATGGAAGTTCAATAAAGGCAACATCAGTACGAAACACAGTGGTTACGCCATAATAAATTCACAGCCGTGTATCATGTGTGTACGACCGGCGCATACTCCGCACAACCAGACACAAAAACCTGTTGGTATTTTCTCCCAGCTGGTATGACTGTGATTTGCATATAGCAGCCAGCACCAGTTGCTTCACAAGCTGTCAAATTTACCCTGCTTTCGTAACGAAACCACGTCCTACAAGGCTATGTTCAAAAGCGACAAGTGAGTGACGGTGTATTCGTACCATACTATTAAAACTTCCAGCCATAATATGCATAAAATAAATTCACAGAAATTGTTCTACATAAGACATCACCACAAGCTTCAGTACTGTGGATTACGTACCTCACGAAGGGACCCCACAAATTGCACATGAAAAACCAGCAAAGCCAAACCGTAACATTGTCAATGTCGGCACTGTTCACGCATAACACATACCTGTGAAAAGAACATGACCCTAAAACCAATTATGAAAAGTCCAATGAATTCAAAAGATAATTTGCATCACGACATCATGGGAAATGGTTATCGTACAATAATTGTTAACGCAACAGAATAAGCTACCAACGTCTCCTTCCAATTTTCCATAACTCACAGGTTCAATTTGTTGTCATGAAAACAATATACAGGACAGCCACCCACCTGCACCATAATATTGAAAGTCATATCAGATGAAAAACAGATAACAAAAATGAAATGAATCCACTGCAGCGGCTCCCAAAAACCACGTCCTACCTGCAGTAGTGTACCTGCGGCAACCCATGATTTGAAATTCACAGGTATCAGCTGACCCCACATGGCCTCATAGCCACACAAGACAACAGCCTTTCATCCCACACCAGACAACAGCAAAGAAAGGGACCACACAACCACAAGAGGACAAACCAGCACCACAAACCTGCTACCATCAAACCTGCACAAAAAAAGAACTTTCTGCAACATTGAAAGAAAAGTTACATCAGAAAATAACAAAAGCCATCACAATGAAAAAAGGGGTGGAAATCAGAGAGCAAAAGGGGAAGACATAACTTTCAAATCCCAAACTCCAAACCTCACTTCCGAAGGACCTCTCCCATCTTCATCCTCAACCCTTACTTTCTTAAAGAATCTTCACCTAACAACAAACCCACAACAATCTTCAATCTTCTTCATCTTTCTGACCATAACTAGTCACCTTCAAATTTCATTGAAACTTATTTCAGAACTTCCAACCTTCACGAAAACACATCCCCAATCTTCAACCCTAACCTTCAACTCACCTTCCTCCTTCAAACAACTTGTTCAACCCTTTCTTCCTCCCCAGATCCAAAATCAAAACCCTTCTTCTGTCTTTAACCTCAACCCCATTGGATTCTTCTTAATATCCTAAACCTTCAATCCCAAAAGCACCAACAAAACCTCCAAAACTTCTTCCTATTGTCCAAACCATGAACCCTCTTTCTTCTTCCGAACACCAACAACAACAGCCCTGTTTCTTCCCTTCGACCTTCGCTCGTTAAACCACAATATAAGCCAGCTACACAAACAACAAACCTTAAAAACCTGAAACATACTAACTCGAAACCCCTACCCCAAAACTTTACCCCTGTTATCTTCTTCACCAACAGACCTTTACCTTTTCAATTTTCTTTCATTCTACAACAATAAAACCTCTCTCCCTCAAAATCCTTACTTCAAACTTCCGACCACAAAGTACTTCAGTTTCACCATAACTACATACAACCTTCAACAATTGTGACAAAAATAGATAATCTATCACAACCTTCAACCATCAACTGCAAATTATAGCTTCAACCCCACAAACCCCTTTAAACAAACCCTCACCTTCATCTTCTTCAACATTAAAACTCCAACAATCTTCTTCTCCGCTCCTCTAACAACACCCCACGTCTTATTCTCCAAACTCAACCTTCAATTTCGTCAAACCCAACAACAAACTTCAACAACACTTCTCACAAAAAACCCTCTTCATCAACCCGCAACTGCACGACAACCAAAACCAAACCTCAATCTTCAATTTCAACGAACCCAAACCCGTTTGAACCTAATGAACCACAACCTATTTCAAATCAAACAGAGAGATGAAGGGAGAGTAAGTCCAAATAAAAACCTGATTGAAACTTGATTGGGGTTCGAAGCTTGAAGCAGATCGAGAGAGAATAAGAGAAAGCTCGAGATTGGTAGAAGGTTGAGATGACATTATTTTTGTTTACCCTCTTTTCGATGTGTTCATCGGCGTGCTTTTGGTGGTTGTGCCCTGTTCTTAGGTGATGGATTTGTAGAGATGTTGTGTTTTGGACCGTGTTTTGATCTGAAAAAAGGTTGCTTTGGTTTTCGAAATGAAAAACATAACGGTTTTTTTTCTTATAATTTGTTGACCGCGTGGTAGCTGGGTTGGAGGCCCATCTGATCTTCATTTTCCCCATGCCCTCACACAAGCTGCACCTCCACCCTTGTTCTCATGATTGGGCGATAGTCTTCAAAAGCCCAAGTGACCCCTTTTACTTTATGTGCATGTCCGTTTTTATTTTCACATCCACCCGGTTCATTTTCTTTAAAATTTTTATATTTCTATCAAAAACCTTGATTTTTATACATACTTCTTTTCTTTAATCATAATTAGTTTTGTGAAAATTCTTTGGTAAATATTGTGGTTATATTTTATTACCTTTTCCGATTTTTTATTCATTTTTATCGTTTTTCGGTCGATGACGATATCCCAAAAGTTATTTTTTTGTCAAATTATTGATGAAAAATAACAAACCCGAGACCAACCTTTTGCAAACTTTTCATTTTCCATTTTTATCGTTTTTATCCATTTTATTCATATTATTCATATTATCATATTTATCTCACCATATATTATTGTCATACCATATTTATTCATTTCATTCGCCCATATTCGAAAACACCTAATAAAATATCGAAATCCTAAAAGCCAAATTGGTGGACTATTGTATCATTGGTCATTTGTAGGTATCCTATTATCGAGTTCGTGCCCGACTTTTCTCATGGCGTAGTTTAAGACACAATGAACACACACGGCTTTCTCTTGGGCTACCTTACAATGAGACCCCTTTATTTCGTGCAATCCCGTGTAACTTACATGTACCCCTCTCCCATTCTGATGTATGTTTCGCATTTCTTTGATTATTAGTTTATCTCTTAGGAGCACCCATAGGGACTAGAGCGGATCAAAATATTTTCAAACTAATTCTCGATTCATCATCGAGCCATTTTCAAACCCTTGTAAGTCGAGTGCTCATACGCATTCGCCATCAACCTATTGCATAATTTGACCCTTGATGCGTAAGTCAAGTCGGTCCCATTTTTCAAACCATTTCCGTTACACGCTTTGCACGCGATAATAAGTCAAACCCTTGATCCAACGGCAAGTGGATTTTTGTAACAAACTATCAATCAATTAACAACTATTCAATTCTTTTCAAGGTGTAAAGAGTAGGTTCAAGTCTTTGATCTTGCTTTTAGTTGTTTATATGCGAGTTATCTTATTCGGGTGTGAACAATTGACGCCTTTAAATAACATTAACAACTCGACAACATTCAACCATCTCCAATTACTCATCCTTTCACTCACCTTTCAAACAACTTCTTTTACGATGAAAAAGAGAGTGTCCCAAGTCTTTGGTTCGCTCTCCCGACTACTTGGATCCGAGACGCTTTTCTCAAGCTTCAAGTAGTCGTCATCCGACGAATCTCATCCTTTTATACACCATTTCAAATTCAAACAACCTTCTTTTACAATGAAAAAGAGAGTGTTCCAAGTCTTTGGTTCACTTCCCCGATTACTTGGGGTCTGTGAAGTCTTTCTTAGGCTTCAAGTGATCGTCATCATTTCAACCTTATCTTTTCAAACACATCATTACTTCATGATGAAAAAGAGAGTGTTCCAAGTCTTTGGTTTGCTCTCCCGATTACTTGGGTCCGAGAAGTCTTTCTTAAACTTCGAGTAATCGTCATCCGTACCCCTTCAAACTCAATTCAAATCCAGTTTCTTTCGCGGTCGTTACCACGAACTACGACTGTTCTGATTCTTCATCCACTCTTGAATGTAAGATACGTAGGCACAAGATCGCAATGATCTTGGCGAGCACAATTTCCTCCATCTTGCATTTCCCCATCCTTATCCGTAGTCGAACTACGACGCTCTGATTTCTCATTCTCGTCTGAATGAGTATACGTAGGCACAAGGGCCCCAATCCTTGGTGAGCACCCTATCCTTTAACCATCCCCTCCCCCTTAGCGTCTTTAGCCTTTATAGTATCGTTTAGTATTTAGTAGCGAGAAGAGAAGAATTAAGTTTAGCTAACATCTGTTACAACTCGAATTAAGAGGTTCCCGTCGAATACGACGGACGTGAGGGGTGCTAATACCTTCCCCTCACGTAACCGACTCCCGAACCTAGGAACATTTGATTACGATGACCGTGCTCCTTCCGCTTTATGAGGTTTTCTCGATATTTTCCTCTCCCGTTTATTCGGGAAAAATATAGTTCGGTGGCGACTCTGTCGAACCGCATTTCTGTGCCTTTTGCGCAAGGGTCGTATGTTCGAATGAATTTTCGAGGTGTGATAGTATGTACTAAAGGTTAGTTGTACCTGCAGAACAAGGGTTCTAAAGAAGTGCCCAAAGTCATCAGTCCATCTTTCGTATATTATCAATTTCCCGTCTGACTAGGTGGTTAATAATATTCTCAAGAGAACCTCTTTTGAGTGTAGCATCGCGTAGCAACTATTTAGGGAATACTCCCTTATAGTCCTCGCACTACGTCCTAGATAAGGCCAAAGTGGTGTTAAGGTACCTACGGCCCCCAATATCACGGACTCCTAGCCGGAAATAGTAAGGGTTTTCATGAATATACTCGTTCAACCAAACTAAATTTTAGGAGGGTCTCAACTGAGCGGGGATTCAACTCCCTAAAAGCCTCGTCGAATATATCACCTTCCTATAATAATGTCAGTCAAGTCCGGGTGTAGGACTTATCTCACAACAAATATACCCCAAGCAAGGTACAAGAGATATATTATATACAAGCAAGCAAATAATGAAGCAAATAGTAAAACTAATAACAAGGTAGGGGTAACCCTTAAAAGTTTGTGGTCCCCAGTGAAGTCGCCATTTTCTGTTGTGGTGAAAATAGGATATCAAATTATTAATTAATTTGAATCGCATCTTTAGTTCACAACCGGTCTTTGATTTATCCGAAGGAAAGGTTAAAGAAAAGAAAAACCTATTTTGCATCGTAAACAATGCGGGGAGAGATCTAGGTAAGGGGTTGGTTAAGCTTAGGGAAGGTATTAGCATCCTAAACTTCTGTAGTATTCTACAGGAACCTCTTGTTTAATACTACTATTTTGCTTTAATCATTTGCTTGAGGGTATATGCTAAGGGTTAGAAGGTGAAAAGAAAGACCTAAGGGTTAGTCTTAAGTTTACTCGCAAAGATTTTGATCTTGTACCTATGTATCCGAGGTAGGGGATAGAATCAGAGTAATTGTAGTTCCCCTTTAAAGGGAGGTTAGAAACTTCTTGACTGGGGTCAAGGTTTCAATGGGGAATAAGCGTTCTTAAGGAAGCGCTTACGTGGAGTGCGGCGACTCCTATTTCTACGTTGAAATAGTTGAATTGAATAAAGAGGGTAAAATAGGTATTCCACGGCGGGAAACCTGATATGGAGTGCCGCGACTCCTTAACCTAACGCTAGGGTGAAGGGTGATTTGGTCCACGGTGGGATGCCTATGCAATTATAGTTTTGAACGGGTCAAAGGTGAGGACTATTGACGCGGCGGTCAAACGGCTAGACCTATTCCTTCAGAGGGGAATTATCAATGAATAGTGCAAATGAATAATTGATTACATGGCAGAATTGAAATGTAGGAAAGTACGAAAGCAGTAAAAAAATGCAAAGCGACGATATCCTCGCGTAAATTACAACCATAAAATGAAAAGGCAAAAAGTACGGGGGATTTAGTAATTGTACAAATGGGAAATAGGAAAAGAATGACATAAGCGTTATACAACTTTAACGGGGCAATAAACGAGCAAACTTCATTCGCAACTGTAATCAAGATGCTAGCCACATTTTAAAAACGTTTTAAGTCAATTGAAAAATAAAAAATGGTTCTAATTCAAAATTTTTCTAAAAAGGTTTTGACTAATTACAATAGTTCTAATTTTAATTTTAATGAAAAGTGGGTTTGATTAATTTTAATTTTAATAAAATGGGTTGATTTTAAGTTAATAAAATGTTTTCAATTTATAAATATTAAAATTCTTTTAAAAATGTTTTAATTGATTAAAATTGATTTTTACTTTTTAAAAAATGGTTTTAATTAGAAAGGGACTTTAATTAGAAAAAAATGGTTTAATTTAAAAATATGTTATTTAAAAAATGGTTTAATTTTAATTTATTAAAAGAGAGTTTTATTTCTAAGTTTTTAAAACAAATGAAATTAACTTATGATTTTTATTTTTAAAAGAGTTTTAGTTTAACAATATATTTTTATTTAATCAACTTAACTAAAAATAAATAAAGGAAAAACTACCTAATAAATAAATGAAAAGGAAAAATAAAAATAAAAAAAGAAATAGAGAATAAGAAGGGGGAGGGGGCGTGTTTGCTGAGATGAAATTTTAGGGTTTTGTTTGACCCTCTCCTCTTCTCTTTTGTCGGCGGCGTCGCTGCCATTGTTACGTGCTCTGAAGCTTTCTCATTCTTCTTTCATTTTTGGTCGTCCCTAACACTCTTGTCCACCATTGTTACTGCTTCTCCATTCGTCCCTATCTGAAACAAGAAACAGAAAACCAAACCTATCTGTTAACATGCCGGACACTTTTACCTTTTGATGATGACGTGTGGTCGGCGACCAGTGATACTGAAGTTGAGGCCGTCGAGGTTTCGGCTTGCCGGTTGTACTTGGCCAGCGTTGAGACCTTATGGTTTCCTCCACCGCCTCTTGGTGGTCTTTGGTGGCTCGTTGACAATGATGATAGATCCTTGATGTGTTCTTCGCGTTTTTGGCCGATGATGTTGCTCGTGTGGCTGAGGCTTGGTCGGTTTGCATAGGATGATCCGTATATGGTGATGTTTGAACTTTTTCACTTGATGATGATGATGATTTTATGGTTCTGATGTTGTTACAGCTACAAGGGTTTCGTCTTGATGGTGTTTGATTGCCTGGGCTTTTTCTGATATTTTCGTGACGATCCACCACCCTGATGAACTTCCATGATGCGGGTTTTATACTATTGTGCTTATTGGTGATTCTGGGCTTGGGTGTGTGGTTTGTTACGAATTTTCCTCACGATTTTGTTGTCGGATTTGCGAATTTATGGCTTTGATTTGTTTTGGCTTGACTGGGTTCATGATTTTCCAGGAAGGTTTTGTTGTTTATTATTGATGTGGTTTGATCCGTTGGGTTCAGAAATTCTGGAAAATTATGTTTATGACTTGTTTGGCCAAAACCCATTTTTCAGGAAAAGTTCTTTTTCCAAAAGAAATTTTCCAAAACCACTTTTTCTCTCTCTTGGCTCGAATTAGAACAGATGCTGCTAGACTTGTGCCGAGGTCGGAATTGAAAGTCGGGAGCTGGCGACGACCTCGTCGTTGTTGCCCTTCCGACGTACCCGATGATCAGCTTTTACTGAGGGTATCGGGACCGGTAAAAACCCATTTTATTGATTAAATTATTTTCATCTATGGTTGATTTTGTTTTACAGGTCCGGCAAAGTCGAAAATCGAAGATTGACGAATCAGGCATAGAGACAAACTTAGAAAAATTAGGACTTTTAGCATTTTTTGTAATTATAATTTTTGTAGTATTGTAATAAATGTACTATTGCAATAATATAGAATTTAAATAAATAAATTCAAATTATTTCTCCAATCACATTTCTCCAATTAAAATCTCCGATCGCAATCTCTAAATAATTCATCCGATTAAACTTAAACGAACAAATTCATTTAATTAAATTTATCCAATGAAAATTATCTGATTAAGTTGTGACGTTCCAACTCCGAATTTGACAATTAATCATTTTGCACAATTTAAATCCGACATGTCCGCTGAGTTCGAACAAATTCTTCTGCAAATTAATTCGTACTCGATATTAAAGTCAAGGAATATGGCCTTTGAACGGATAAGCAGAGAAATTCAGTTAAGCGGCAAAGCAAACTGTCTTATGTATTGAAAATTCAAACCGCATCTCGAATGATTTAACTCGGTAACCTGAACTAGCTTAGCTAATAATCATGACCGAACCAAAAGATGTTCATTATAAATTCAACACGAATCTAAACTCCACTGTTTTCTTTGAAAATCGACTGGTAGGTAGCAGACAGCAGGAAAACATGTGTCTATCAGAATAAATTCCTCAAAGTACATTCTCGCACCAATTTAACTCGAATCCAGTGATATCTCAACACAATCATCCCCATATAGTTTAGTAGTCAAACCACATTTCTGCAATCCAACTGACGACTGAATCTTGGCTCTTGAATACAATGTGATGCGTCATGAGAACCCTGACGTCACAAACTGCCATAAAATTCAACTCTTCCTCAACTAGGTCACATGACTCAGAGATGGAAACTCTGATTGCTCGAGGGATCCCTACGGACGTATCAGCTTCAAAAATGGTTAACGAGCTGCAATTTAATGGCCATTTTGCCCTTCATAAGCTAAAGGGCGCACAATGCGATTTTTCCTACAAAACCAACAGACTGAGCAAACTGGTTAGCGGTTAGTTTACAATGCAATGCAAAATGAGATGAGATGCGAAATGAACCGACTAATCTAAGGGTAAAATTTGGGGTATGACACATACTACAATCGTTAATGGGTGCGTCATAATCATAACCCATAAAAATGAAAGGTCCACCAGTTGTTCGACCAAAGTTAGTCCCTGCATGGTACTATTTCAAAGCAAGCAAGGAAAAAGTGTATCAGTTGATTTACTATCTTACATTTTCCTTGTCAGATATGAAATTAATATCATATAAATAAAAATCTTTAGGTCAGCGAAACAAAAAAGAAAACAACACATTCATAGAACAACAAAACATTCATAGATGAAAACTTAGTGGCTTGAAGTTTCACATAAAGTTCACCCAGTCATGTATGTTATTTTCACATAAAGTTCACCCAGTCATGTATGTTATTTTCACATCAAGTTCACCCCGTGAAATTTCTGTAAACTGTTAGAAGAAAAGAATAAGAATAAGAAGAGGTTGGGTAAGAAGGAAGAAGAGGGATAAAACCACCGAAGCTTTGAAGCCTACGAAAATAACATACAAAACCAATTAGAGATATGGGCATTGCAAAATTCATAAAAAAATTAAATTTAGAAGATGGATGAAGAGTTACACACCATGGATGAAGAGTTGCACAGATATGTGGGCTAAACTTTTACCTTTTCTTAAAACCAAGTTCAGATTGTGTAAAACACTTACAGAAACATTAGATCTGAAACCATCATTATCATTAAAATAAACTTTAAGATAAACATCAACATAAACATTAGATCTATAACCCAACCCATGTATGCATTAAAAATTATCATTACAATTTGTAAAAGAGGAGGAAGGAAGAAGACGAAGAAGGAAGAAAGAGAGAAAGATGGAAGAAGAATAGGAAGAATGAAGAAAGAGTGAAAGTATGCTGAGAGAAAGAGAGAAGAAAGGGTGTGTGTGTGTGTGTGAGAGAGAGAGAGAGAGAGAGAGAGAAGAAAAAGAAGACTCATAATGAAATGGTACTCAAAAAGTAAAATATTGGAAAGAAAAAATTATAATAGAACTGTATGACATCATCAATTAATTCCAATCTAACTATCAAAGGCATAATTCAATAACTATGTAGTTGGAATAGAATCATGTGACATCATTAGTTGCATATAGTAAATTTTGGATCAAAATTGCTCCCAAATTGGATATGTGAAAAAAAAATAGACAAAGAAGAGTTTTCGATAGCCCTTAATTCTCTTATATTATAGATTAGACCAAAAGGGCTATTTAACTTTTATATATTTTTAATTTATTTTTTCTTAATTACCTATAATAGTGCTTTAAATAAATCGCTATTATAGTATAAACTCTATAATAAGGCTTGATAAAAAAAATGCTATTATAGGTCTTTGTTGAGATTTTTAATAACACTTTACATAAAAGTGCTATTAAACAAGTGCTTTCGTAGATGAAAATTATAGTAGTGGATTGATGAGTATAATCACTTTGGATTTATGAATTAGTCAAGTATTCAAAACAACCTCATTGTCGTGCCCGTTCCAAAGTTCGATGCTTATGAAAAGTAAGAATTGGGATATCTACACCATTGCTTCGCATGTTCAACCAAATGGGTTAGAGTCCCATATGATCAACCAAATAGGTTAGAGACCCATATGATACACCAAATGGGTTAGAGTTGTTAGACAATAGCGCAGATCTAGAAGGGGGGTTGAATAGATCGCTTGCTTTAAAAAAAGTCGGCGCTACCAAGAATTGGTTTTTCAAATTTGTTTAATAGCGGAAGCAGCCGAGGAACTATATACGTCTAAAACGAAAGGTTACTATGAAACCGGATATGCGTTAAGCCTATGGAATCTGATAAACGAGATATGAAAATCACTACGTCAATCACACTTTCAATTTGATTTTGCTCACCATACGGTGTGACTAGTTCCAATGCCTTTAAAATATTGATAATATGAAAAGGCAGCACACAAGGTTTTTAGTTCACACAATTTATCGAACACTTGGAGTGCAGAGCACTACAACTAAATTCTGTTTTAAGAGTTAAGTGCTCAAGTTCTCTCTTACAATCAATGATTGTAGTAAGTTTAAAAATAGTTCAGCACAACTCAAATCAGAACTTGATTGATATAATCGTTTGCAATAAAAACACAGAAATTAAGCAATATAAACGTAAAGAAAAAGATAAAACGATTTGTTGAGGAAGTTCCCCTGTCATCCTCGCTCGGGGTACGTCTGCCCTCAATTCTAACAATAGAATTGAGACCTGTATATAGATAGATATAACTTGTTGGTCAATGTTTATACAAGAAGTGAATATCTATCAAACAAACGAAAAAAAATTGTTGTTGTAGAGCCTATTTCTTCTTGCCCCTTGATTCAAGTTGAATTAAGTACTTCGAACGCTGTGAATAAACCTCCGATTGCAGAACTCTCTTTGAACAACCCTTGGTCTTCAAAATCTGGCCCGACTGATTTCAATCACCTGCGTGCCGAACCCGAATCTCCCACTCTCAATCCTCCGTTTATCGTTACTAAATAGACAGAACCTCCAGCTCTTCGATTACCTTCACTTGGCTGAATATGTGATGGAACGAATCGTGCAAAAACCCCAAAAATCTGAGATTCTTAGAGGACAAAATCCTAACGGTTTTATTCAAGAAAAACCTGTCGATTACTCAACCCAAACCAGATAAACCAATCTTCGTCTTTGGACGTTATCACCTCGAACATGCACAATGCACAATAAAGATGATTATGTGTAATTGTTGTGAAATGCTATGAAGAGTATGAAGATGATGAGAACCAAATCGAAACGTGATTTCACTTTTCTTTTTTTCTTAGATATTGTGAAATGAAATAGCAACTTCATTTATATACCAAACATAACTGACATAACAAACAAAACCAATTCACAAAGACAATTGACATAACAAAATTTTGACACAAAATAGCGAGCGGTCGACCTATGCAGAAGAGGGGGTCGACCTGAGCAGACCCGAACGCAAGATTGTGAAGAAAACAGGATCATGTGTCGACTGGAGCATATCATGCGTCGACGCATAGCATGCACTTTTAGCCAAACGAACTTTCTTACAGTATGAGTCGACCAGAGGGTTGACGCGAGCGCTCCTAAGAGTAATGTACTATAAAGACTTGATGTGTGAGTCGACCTGAGCAGGTTTTTGGTCGACTCAAAACCCTGAAACAATCAAAAATGCCTATTTTCATGCTTTACAACACTTTTGATGAAACTTATAGTATGGCCAACAACACCAACTAAGACAACCCTATATGACACACATATTTGGCTATCTATATGCAACAATCGTGATATTTACGAGCATTTGAATTATGAGAGACAAGACATGCAAATGCGACATGGTGACAACGTCCAACATATATTTTTCTATGAAGGTGAGTTTTGACATCATCGAAACGAGCACATTGATATATGAGGCTTTTCCCTCACATACTACCCCTTTTTTATGATGGCAAAACAAATAGAACCTGGATGTATGATATGCCACGTTATCCTCCCCCTTGCTTGATGCCTTCATCCATACACACCCTTTTTTGTTAATACTAAGTCTTCACCTGTAACGTTTTTGGTTCTACTGTAATGCTTGATACTTTCTTCCCCTTTGACAACATCAAAAAGAAAGAACCACGTGTGAATGATTAGTATAAAAGTAACAAAGAACGCACATTTCAAAACACTCGCAACAAGCTATTCATTAACATACATTCACATATAACGTAGTTAATGAATATATAACAGAATCATAAATAGAGCCACACAAAAATAGAAAAACAATAAAGTTTGCTAGCTTAGTCAAGAAGGAAAATGTCATTAAACACATATATGTTCATAAGCCATGATAGTCAGATCCCACATAAGTTCATAAGTGCAACAACAATTAACAATATTTAAAACATGATAGTCAGATGCAAGATGCAGTATGCAAGGCAACTTCAAGGTCTCCTTCCCCTAAAATGGTGGCTACGCCCTCGAGAGGGATACTCTAGAGGTAATTGGGCATAGGCTCTTTCGATAAACTTCAAGACCGCTCTATTTAGGGTGTTGAAGCTAGTGGAAAGAGCCTAATGTTGACTGGCTGCTGTTTCAACAAACCCATCGAACCGTCTCATGACACCGGATGAAAAAACATTGAAATTTTTGGTGTGAGTTTCAAATTGACTTTGGAGTTGAGAAAGACGCTCATCCTGAGTAGTCATGAATAAGCTTTGCTCAAGCTGCATAGTCCTCATCATATCGAGGAGTTCATCAGAGTGTTGTTGTGGCGGATTCGGGAATAGTGGAGGCTCATAGCTCCAGCTTGGAGTTTCTTGATACTCTCAATGCTGTTGAGGGATATAGTTGTCTCCTAACGATGTCCAAGCAGTATGTTGCCAAGCGCCCCACCCTTGGTCATTCGCATGATCCGAGGGAGGAGGTTGGTCAAACCACCTACCATCATTTTGGTCATCAGCCTCCATTGGTTGTCCACCAACCTCTTCTTCTTGTTTTTCTTTGTTCTAGTTATCACTCTCGTTTAATTCTTCCAGACGAGAGGTAGCTTCCTTGACAATGAAACTGTAATGACTTTCGGTTTTATCCCAAATATATTCCATCATGGTAAGAGTCTTTTGACAAAACTCTTGATCCGAGTTCATGGATTTATACAGTATACCTGGAACTGTGATTTTGGCATGGTTGAGAACTTCTTGGATAAAAGACCTGTACGAGAGAGCAGTCCCTCTACCCGAGTCTCTTAGTGAATAAATCCGACTTTCTATGTAGTGAAGCCAACTGATTTTGATCTTTTTCTTCAAAATATAGATCAAATGTACCTCAGCTTAATCGACGCACAAATAACCACCTTTCTTTGGCCGCAAAATATGCGCCACAATCCACTATAAGATTCTATCCATTGTTTTTAACTTTCCCGCGGTGACCGTCTTAGGGAAAAGGTCACTTGCCACAATATCATCAGTATAAGGCTTCTTCAACATTGAGTTCAAAGCCTCTTTGAACTGATAGCCAATGATAATACGAGTATCCTTAGCCTTAATGATGGGCTCAACGGATACTGGAGACATGTCAAACAAAGTTTTCCATACTAAGTTGTTCACACATACCTTGGTAGTCCCTACTTGCGTGTTGAACTCGAAACCTTGAAATTTCCCTTGAAGGCCAGTGTAGAATATCCGTACAAGGTCTTCATTGTACTTAGTGTTGCATTCTAAGAAGTTATTGAACCCTTGAGCATAAAGGATATCAATCACTTATGGGATGTGCATACGTTCGGTAGACTTTCGGAAGTATGCATGCTGCTTCACTACAGATTGCTTGCTGAAACTTTTCTCATAGATTTTTGCACATACAGAAGGTACAAGGGATACAAAAGTTACCGGTAGGGTTGTAGAGGTTAGACCTGCATGGTAGGAGGAAGCTCTAGTTGTTCTTTTACCGGTAATTCTTCGGGTGGACATTTTCACTTGCAAGTTTTAGAGAGAAAGAATTTGTGATGAAGAGAGTATTCTTGAAGATTGAGGAATAATGATGACTTTACCCCCTTTTGTAGATACTAGGTTTTCGGAAGAGAAGAAGAGGAAAGGTATCCTTGATGTAGGTTACAATGTTCAATACAAAATGTCTTAATGATAATGACTTTGAATGGACAATATAACTTAAATTGTATTAAAAGTAGTGAAAAAATGAACAGTTTTAGCCGACAATTTTCACAGAATTTGCGCGATGCGTCGACCGGAAGGTCTATGCATCGGTGCATACTATGTTGAAAATCACATGTTTGAAATAACAGGGGTATGCGTCGATCAGAGGGTCGACCTAAGCATATCCGTGTCTCAGGCAAAAAAATATTCATTTTGTGAGTCGACCGCTACCCTGCATAGGTCGACTCATGCAGACAAAAACCAGTAAAACTTCAATTTTTGATCAATTTAGCATATATTAAAACATAAATACCAAGCCAAAACATATTTCAAGCATACAAAGGAGTGAAATACGCACAATCATGATATACACAACAATGATGACACATAATTTGATACATTTCATTTTGTGAACACGAAAATTTTGAGAGATTCTAGTTAGTTGACCCAAAATGATATCATCAACATAAATTTGTACCAAAATTAATGTTTTCCTTGATGCTTAATGAAAAGGGTTGTGTTAACCTTTCCTCTTGAGTACCCTTGATCAAGGAGAAACTTGCTTAGACGATCATACTAAGCCCTAGGGGCTTGCTTGAGTCCATACACGGCACGTTTTAATTTGTATACGTGATCAGGATACTCATGGGATTCAAATCTCGGAGGTTGGGCAAGATAAACTTCTTCATTTATATAGCCATTAAGGAACACACTTTTCACATCCATTTGAAATAGCTTAAAATTTTTCGCACATGCGAAGGCAAGTAAAAGGCGTATAGCCTCAAGTCAGGAAACCGGCGTATACGTCTCCTCATAGTCGATGCCTTCCTCTTGGTTATACCCTTGAGTGACTAAACGCGCCTTATTACGTGCTATTACTCCCTTTTCGTCCAGTTTATTCCTAAACACCCATCGGGTGCCAATTACTCGGTGGCCTCGCGGAGGAGGGACAAGGTCCCAAACCTCATTTATTTTAAACTGATTAAGTTCCTCTTGCATTGATAGGAACCAATGTTCATCGAGTAAAGCCTCTTTTGGGTTTTTAGGTTCTACCTAAGAAATGAAAGCGAAATGATAACAGAAATTACTTAGCTTTGATCGAGTCGTCACTCCCTTTGAGATATCACCGAGGATATTGTCGATGGGATGGTCTTTGGAAGACTTCCAAGCTGGAGGGAGATCATCTTTGTCAGACGGATGAACTTCCTCAGTCTCTTCATGGCGGTCATATTTTTCCTCCTCAACTTTGGCTAAGTCAGGTTGAGCAATTCCCGTCTCAGCACTTTTGAGTATGTCTTCAGAAGATACACCTGCACCATGAACTAAACTACCTTTTCTGACACTTCTCAGATAAGACTCATCAAATTTTACATGAACGGACTCTTCGACAATAAGTAATCTCTTGTTGTATATTCTATAAGCTTTACTTGACTGAGAGTATCCGAGGAAGATACCTTCATCTGCCTTAGAGTCAAATTTACCTAGAATTTCTTTTCCATTGTTTAACACGAAACACTTACAACCGAAGACATGTAGCTGAGGCACATTTGGCTTTCGCCCTTCTAAAAGTTCATACGATGTTTTGTTTAAAATAGGGCGAATGAGCACCCTATTCAAGACGTAACACACCGTACTAATGGCGTCATCCCAGAAATACTTAGGTAACCCACTTTCATTGATTATAGTTCTCCCTAACTCTTCCAAAATTCGATTTTTGTGCTCCACCACCCCGTTTTGTTGAGGGGTATGCGGAGCGGAGAAGTATGATCAGTTCTGTGTCTACCACTATATTCCTCAAATAGATAATTCTCGAACTCACCTCCATGATCACTTCTAATTGATATGATGTTTGTGTTTAACTTATTTTGAGAAAGCTTAGCAAATTTTTCAAAGGTGGAGAATGTATCGCTCTTGCTAGCCAAGAATATATTCAAGCAAAATCTCAAAAAATCATCGACAATAACAAAACCATAATAGTTACCACCTAGACTTTTAATTCTAGATGGCTCAAATAGATCCATATGGAGAAGTTCAAGAGGTCTCGTAGTTGAAACAACATTTTTAGATTTAAATGAGATCCTTGTTTGCTTCCCCATTTAGCATGCATCACATAAGTGATCCTTGGTGAACTTGATTTTGGGAAAGCCTATGACTAGATATTTTGAAACTATCTTATTTAGAAAGTCAAAATTGACATGCGCTAAATGTTTATGCCATAACCATGAGTCCTCACTCATTGTCATGAGACATTTATCACTAGTCAACGATACTTCACTCAAATCTAGCATATAGACATTATTTACTCTTAGACCATTAAACACATCCTTCATTTTATCATTGTGTTCAATTAGGCAACAATCTTTTGAAAATGATACTTTGTATCCTTTGTCGCATAATTGACTAATGCTAATGAGGTTGTGTTTAAGGCCCTCGACTAGCAACACATCGGAGATAGTAGTGGATGAGGGATAACCTACACTACCTTTTCCAAGTATTGCACCCGGTTGTTGTCTCCATAGGTTACAAATCCATTCTTCTTTGCCATAAATTCAATGAAGAGAGATATGTCTCCTGTCATATGTCTTGAGCATCCACTGTTGAGAACCCATCTTCTCTCGGTAGTCTCAAGACTTTGTACCTACGCACACAATTAGCAAGAATAGGTACCCAATTTTTTGTTGGGACCTAGGTTGTGAGTGAAAGTATGGTCGCATTTAGGCAACCATTGATAAACTCCTTTAGGAACTAAAAATCTCCTAAAGCGACATTTAGCAATGGTATGACCCTTCTTGCAACAATACAAACAAGAAAAGTTAACTTTTGTATCACTTTTGCTATCACAATTCTTTACTACATATGTATATTTTTGATATGGATTAACCATACTCTTCCTAAAATGAGCTTTATCGATAGCAAATGTGATTTTGGATTCTAGAGCCTTTTTAAGTTTGACCTTGAGATTTCTAACCTCATTTTGCCAAATGTAACAAGTATCATACCCGAAGTTAACAACTCTCTTTCTTATTTCCTCACAATCCACTTTTGTACCTTCCACCATGGAAGCCTTTAACGCCTCTAGTTTCTTTTCGGAATCACAAATATTTTGCTCTAGGTGAGCAAAAATGTGTTTATTTAAGGAAAGCATTTTAAAGGATTCTTTAGCTTCATGATGTAAGGTATCAAAAGCGGTTTTCAATTCGGAATGAGACAATCTAGTGGAATTATCATATTTTGCATGTCATACCTTTTTATTTTTCTTCTTTTAATGAGCGGAGAGACAAAGGTTGATGAATTTGTCTTCATCACTAGAGCTATCATCCTCGAAAGACTCACTATTGCTTTCCCATGCGATGTAAGCTCTCCTTGGCTTAGATTGCTTCTTGTGTGACCGATTTGTTTCCTTTCCTTTGTCCTTTTTCATCAAGGGACAGTCCGGCTTGTAGTGTCCGGCTTTTCCGCAGTTACAACATGACCCCTTTGTTCTACTCCCTTTATTATCGTCATTTTTAAAATATCTTGATTGTTTTCGAAAATTTACTAGATTCTTCTCAGAGTGTTGGATACCATTCTTCTTGACATAGGGATTATATCGCTTCACAAACAGCCCCATATCCTCACCCTTTTCGTCATCTTCGTCATTACTCGTATTGTAATCAATCATCTCTTTTTCATGGGACTTTGAACAAGAAGCCTTTAGAGCTATGGACTTCTTTTCCGTATTTTTCGTTTTCTCCTTCTTTTCCTTTTTCTCATTTTGCTCGAGACTAAGAAGCACTCGCTCGTGCTCTTGAAGCTTTCCAAAAAGTTTTGTAAGGTACAAAATCATAAGATCGTTTGCTTCCTTTATGGAGGTTACTTTTGGTTGCCATTCCCTAGTAAGACATCTTAGGATTTTGTTAGTAGCAACATCATGGCAACTGGCCTACCAAGTGAATATAGTCTATTGATAAGATGAGGGAATCTCTTTTGCATGTCAACAATGGTTTCCCCTTGCTCCATGTGAAAGAGATCAAACTCTTATATTAAGGTATTGATTCTCGCTAGTCTAACATCATTGGTTCCCTCATGGGCAACATGCAATGAGTCCCACATAGCCTTATCAGTCAAATAATGGGAAACCCTATAGTATTCGTCAACTCCCAAGGAGGAGATCAAAATATTTTTGCCTTTCCAATCGTAATTATACTTCTTCTCGTCATCATTATTCCATTGTGCTTCAGGCTTAGGCACAATCATGTTATTTTAATCGGTCATGGTTATTTTCATAGGACCGTTCAAAATAACATTCCATACCTTCCTGTCAATGGAATTTATATGCACACACATACAATCTTTTCAGTAACTATAGTTTTCTCCATTAAAAATAGGTGCTCTATTATAAGCCCTTTTAGGTTTGTTATCCATTTTCTATTAAGTTATACTTGAAGCATGGAATCAACCGGTGCTTCTGATACCACTTGTTAGACGATGGCGCAGATCTAGAAGAGGATTGAATAGATCGCTTGCTTAAAAAAATTCGGTGCTACCAAGAATTCGTTTTTAAAATTTGTTTAATAGCGGGAGTGACCGAGGAACTATATACGTCTAAAATGAACAGTTACTAGAAAACCATATATGCGTTAAGCCTATGGAATCTGATAAACGAGATATGAGAATCACTATGTCAATCACACTCTCAATTTGATTATGCTCACTACACGGTGTGACTAGTTCCAATGCCTTCTAAATATTGACAATATGAAAAGACAGCACACAAGGTTTTTAGTTCATACAATTTATCGAACACTTGGAGTGCAGAGCACTACAAGTAAATTCTATTTTGAGAGTTAGGTTCTCAAGTTCTCTCTTACAATCAATGATTGTAATAGGTTTAAAAATAGTTCAGCATAACTCAAATTAGAACTTGATTGATATAATCGTTTGCACTAAAACACATAAATATAGCAATATAAACGTAAAGAAAAAGACAAAACGATTTGTTGAGGCAGTTCCCCCGTCGTCCTCGCTCGGGGTATGTCTAGCCTCAATTCTAACAATAGAATTGAGACCTGTATATAGATAGATATAACCTGTTGGTCAATGTTTATATAAGAAGCGAATAGCTATCAAACAAACTAACACAATTGTTGTTGTAAAGCCTATTTCTTCTTGCCCCTTGATTCAAGTTGAATCAAGTACTTCAAACACTGTGAATAAACCTCTGATTGCGGCACTCTCTTCGAATAACCCTTGGTCTTCAAAATCTAGCCCGACTGATTTCAATCACCCGCGTGTCGAATACGAATCTCCCACTCACAATCTTCCGTTTACTGTTACTAAATCGACATAACCTCCAGCTCTAATTACCTTTACTCGGTTGAATATGTGATGGAACGAATCATGCAAAAATCCCCCAAAATTTGAGATTCTTGGAGGACAAAACCCTAACGGTTTTATTCAAGAAAAACCTGTCGATTACTCAACCCAAACCAGATAAACTAATCTTCGGCCTTGGACGTTATCACCTCAAACATGCACAATGCACAACAAGGATGATTATGTCTAATTATTGTGAAATGCTATAAAGATTACGAAGATGATGAGAACCAAATCAACAAGTAATTTCACATTTCTTGTTTTCTTAGATATTTTGAAATGAAAAAGCAACTCCATTTATATACCAACCATAACTGACATAACAAACAAAACCAATTCACAAAGGCAATTGACATAACAGAATTTTGACACAAAACAACGAGCGATCGACCTATGCAGTAGAGGGGGTCGACCTTTGCAGACCCGAACGCAAGATTGTGAAGAAAACAGGATCATGTGTTGATCGGAGCATATCATGAATGTGAGAAAAACACTTAGAAGGGGCGGGGGTTGAATAAGGGTTTTAAAACACTTTGGTAGATAAAAAATAACACAGATATATTTATCCTGGTTCGTTTGAACTCAAACTAATCCAGTCCACCCTACCCAGGTGGTTTGCCTTTCTAAACAAGGACTTAATCCACTATATCAAACTTGATTACAGTGTCAACCACTAAGACAACTGTCTTAGTCTTCTCAAGAAAATATGACCACAACTTGGTCTTCTCAAGGAAATCTTTTACAAAGATAAACTAACAATTTGTGTTAAAGGTTTTGCTTCTAATAAGCTATATCACAACAGTGATGTTTACACAAGATTAAGAACAAATATGAAAACTGTAAGATTTGAAGAATATTTGAATGAGAGATTGTGAGTTGGTTTTCTCTCAAGTGAGTTATTCAATATTCGTCAATGTTGGAAAGATGCTGAAGCTTGTTTAAATACTACTTAAAGTCTTTATCTTAAAGACTGTGCATTGTTGTACGTACTGCTGCCTCTGTTGCCTTTTTGTCCTCTATTGACTTTTCCTTTCCAGGAAGAGGAATGTTCAGACGTGTGCTTTGTGTCTGAATTCTTGTGTCATGCATAAATGAGGAATAGTGCCATTGGAGCAGACGTTGGGATTAGCAACGGATCTTTTCTTTGAGCTAGCATCTTTTCAACTGAATAAACTAACATCAGATCCTCTGATGTAGTTCCTTTTTCTTCAGACCAGAGTCTTGCAGCAATAGTGCTTAAAGTGTGAATGTTACAATCAGCGTAGAGTTGAATATCAGATCCTTTGTACTTGCAGCGTGAAGTACCTTCAGAGTCTTCTGAAGCAATGTTGTATGCTCTTTACTCAAATTATTATTAGTTGCACTCAGAGTCATCTGTAGCAGATCAGAGTCTCTTCAAGCAGCGCTCAGAGTCTTCTGAAATGTTGCTTCTGACGCTCAGAGTCTTAACGTTCTTTTCACTTGCAGATGTAATTTGCTTCCAGATAAATATATAATTTAGGATATGAAACAAAATTAATTAAACACAATTAGAGTATATATTTCCTTTATGCAAAATTTCATTTATGTTATCATCAAAACAATGAGATATATTAACACCAATCTGTGTTCTAACAATCTTCCCCTTTTTGATGATGACAAAAACATAGGAAATTTAGTTCAATAATAAGAAAAATAAATATAACTCCACCTGAGATTGTGAATCTCCCCCTGAATTGAATACCATAAGAAATAAATACTTCCCTGTTTGATTAGGTATTCTTTTCAGAATCAGAGCCTGGTTTGGATTTTCAAAATCAGAGCCTGGATCCTAAAGCTTCGTTTATTCTTTTCAGAATTAGAGCCTGGTTGATTTTTCTTCAGAATTAGAACCTGGTTTGTACTTTTCAGAATCAGATCCTGGTTTGAATCCTGATTTGGATCAGAGCCTGATTTATCTGATTTAGGAGCTTTCAGAGTAACTTTTATGAATTAAGTCAGATGCAACGTTATAGTTCTGAAAGACTAAAATTCAATGTTAGTTATAATTTATTATGTCTGAATTCCATTCTGGTAACTGTTTATTTGAACAATTTTAATTTCCGCTATCTCCCCCTTTTTGTCATATCAATAAGAAAAAACTTTTTAAGACATAAAAGAATAATAGAGAAAAATGAATATGATAAAACAAATAGAAACATAAACCAAACAGATTGCATTGATAATCAAAATTTCAGAGACATAAACAAACATAAGCAGAACAAATATAACGTGCACAGACAACAGAAAAACAACTAAGGTTGACGAGAGATAATCATCTTCTGAAGGTTTGTAATCTCAGAAGTAGACTGTTCTTGCCTAGTCATCCATGTCTTGATCTCATCTGTTGTCTGTTCTTGTTTGAGCATCCAAGATCTGATCTCTGTGTTGCTGGCTTCAGATGACACGTGTTTTCTTGCATGTGCTTCTGAAACTCTAATGAAATGATGTTTTATTTCTATATGCTTTGCCTTAGAGTGTAAAATAAGGTTTTTAGACAAGCATATAGAAAAAGTATTGTCGCAAAAGATTGAAATGTTACTCTCATGAATCTGATAGTCTTCTAGTTGACTCTTCATCCAGAGCATCTGAGTGCTACAACCAGCAGCAACAATGTATTCTGCTTATGTTGTTGAAAGCGCAATTGTGGGTTGCTTCTTGATGAACCAAGAGATCAGATGACTTCCCAGAAACTGGAAGCTTCCATAAGTACTTTTACGCTCTACTCTATCTCCAGCATAGTCAGCGTCACAGAATCCAACTAATTTATAATCATCAAATTTTCTGTAACACAAACCCACATTAGTAGTACCTTTCAGATACCTTAGAATCCTCTTAACAGCTGTTAAGTGAGATTCTCTAGGATCTGATTGGAATCTAGCACACAGACAAACACTAAATAGAATATCAGGTCTAGAAGCAGTCAAATACAGAAGAGATTAAATCATACCTCTATAGAGCTTTTGATCTACCTTCTTACTTACCTCTTCTTTTCCAAGAGTGCTTGTAGGATGCATTGGAGTTTTGGCCAACTTGCTTTCAGTCATATTAAACTTCTTCAGAAGCTCCTTCACATACTTAGTCTGATGTATGTAGGTGCCTTCTGGAGTTTGATTGACTTGGATTCCCAAAAATAATCTGAGTTCTCTCATCATGCTCATCTCGAATTCTGCCTGCATAGACTGAGTAAACTCCTTTCCAAGCGTAATATTGGTAGTTCCAAATATAAGATCATCAACATAAATCTAACAGACTAAAATTTCTTTCTTAATTGATTTATGGAAGAGAGTAGTGTCCACCTTTCCTCTAATAAAGTTATTTTCCATAAGGAAATTACTCAGGCTCTCATACCAAGCTCTGGGAGCTTGTTTTAATCCATAGAGTGATTTCTTAAGTTTGAAAACATGTTTTGGAAATTTTTCATTTTCAAAACCAGGAGGTTGATGAACATAAACTTCCTCTTCTATAAAACCATTTAAGAAGGAACTTTTAACATCCATCTGATACAGAGTGATTTTATTCTGTGCAGCAAAAGAAATAAGCAAGCGAATAGATTCAAACCTTGCCACAGGAGCATAAGTATCTGTGTAATCTATACCTTCTTGCTGACTGTATCCTTGAGCCACCAGCCTAGCCTTGTTTCTGATTACTTCTCCTTACTCATTCAACTTGTTTCTGAAGACCCATTTTGTTCCAATGATGTTGAAACCTTGTGGTCTTGGAACCAGATCCCAGACATCATTTCTGGTGAATTGATTTAGCTCTTCTTGCATAGCAAGTATCCAATCATTATCGTTCAGATCCTGATCCACAGAAGTTGGTTCCATGATAGACACCAACCCAAACAGTGACGTTCCAGATGATCTGAGAAAAGACCTTGTTCTGATAAGGTCATCCTTCTTTCCAATTATCATATCCTCTGGGTGAGAGGCTTTGATTCTGGATGATACTTTAACATTTGGTTCTTCAGAAATGTTTAAGTTGTTCATCTGAGCAGCCAAGGGAGTAGCATCTGGCGTTGCTTCTGGTGCCTCTTCTTGAGCTTTATTTGCCTCTGATTCTTTATAGTCTGTGAGAAGGACTTCTCTATCTACAGAAATTTCAAGATGCTTTGGCTTTTGAATGCCAAGCTTATCATCAAATCTGACATGAATTGATTCCTCTACAATCTGTGTCTCAGTATTGTATACTCTGTAGCCTTTAGAGTGTTCAGAATATCCAAGCATGAAACACTTCTGTGCTTTAGAATCAAACTTGTTCAGATTCTCTTTTGTGTTCAACATAAAACATACACATCCAAAAGGATGGAAATAAGAAATGTTGGGCTTTCTATTCCTCCACAGTTCATAAGGAGTCTTCTCCAGAAGAGGTCTAACTGACACTCTGTTCTAAATATAACAAGCTGTATTCACTGCTTCTGCCCAAAAATGCTTTGCCATGTTAGTTTCGTTGATCATGGTTCTGGCCATTTCTTGCAATGTTCTATTTTTCCTCTCTACAACTCCATTCTGTTGAGGAGTTCTAGGGCAAGAGAAATCATATGCAATGCCATTTTCTTTAAAATATTTTTCAAAATATTTGTTTTCAAATTCACCACCATGATCACATCTGACTTTAACAATTTTAAAATCTTTTTCGTTCTGGACTTGTTTGCAGAAGTCAATGCATTCAGAATGAGACTCATCCTTGTGTTTCAAGAATTTTACCCATGTCCATCTGATGTAGTCATCAACAATGACTAGTCCATACTTCTTGCCTCTGATGGATGCAGTTTTCACTGGTCCAAATAGATCAATATGAAGTAGCTCTAATGGTCTTGAGGTTGAAACAACATTTTTTGTTTTGAAAGAAGATATTGAAAATCTTCCTTTCTGACATGCTTCAAAAAACGCATCTGAGTTGAACTTCAAATGAGGAAGTCCTCTGACCAGATTGAGTTTATTAATCTGAGATATACGTCTCATACTAATATGCCCCAATCTTCTGTGCCAGACCCATTGCTCTTCGTTAACAGACATAAGGCATTTTACATTTTGAACCTTAAGTTCTGAAAGATTGATTTTATAAATGTTGTTCTTCCTTTTTCCATTAAAGAGGATTGAGCCATCTTTCTGACTAACAACTTTACAACACTTTTGATTGAAGATTATGTCATAACCATTGTCACTTAATTGACTTATGGACAATAGATTATGTGTTAATCCTTCAACAAGCAAAACATTAGAAATGGAAGGGAGGTTACCATTACCTATAGTTCCAGAGCCTATTATCTTGCCCTTCTGGTTCCCTCCAAACTTCACATCACCTCCAGATCTAAGTTCCAGGCTTTGGAACATAGACCTTCTTCCCGTCATGTGACGCGAGCAGCTAGAGTCCAGGTACCAAGACTGGTGTTTCAACTTTGCTGCTAAGGATGTCAGCAACAAAAATAATTTTGTCCTTAGGTACCCATATTTTCTTGGGTCCTCTGGGGTTAGTAGGTTTGAAATTCTTTCTGAATTTCTTTACCTTATAAGCATCCTTGTTTTTCTGAGGTTTTGGTTTATTAAACACAGGTTTGTTCAGATCAGAACGTGTGTGTTTAATATCATTTAAATGACCAAATTTGAAATGAGTATATAGAGGAGAATACTTTATGATCATTTTATCAACAGGTTTCTGATTTAAATCCTTCCCAGAAGGTGATTCATATCCAATACCCTTTCTGTTGTTTCTACTTACGCCATAGATCATTGAAGCCATCTTGCTTCTATCTAAGCCTCTAGCCAGAAACTTCTGAAAGTTATAGTCATACTCTTCTAAAATTTTTTTAGAGCATGATATAGGTTCTGAGCCAGATTTCTGATCTTTTTCTAAATCATTTTTTATTTTAAGATTTTCTGCTTTAAGCTCAGCAACCTCAGACCTCAGCTAATCATTCTCAGATGCAAGATAGCTTTGAAGCTTCTTGTATTTGAGTTTGATTCTGCTGTAGCTTTCCAGAATTTTTGATAAACTTTCAGAAAGTTCTGCTCTAGTGAGTTCAGAAAATACCTCCTCAGAGTCTGATTCTGATTCTGATTCAGCAGCTTCTTCATGGTCCCCCACGTCAGCCATTAGTGTTACATTAGCACACTCATCTTCAGATTCTGATGAAGATTCAGAAGCATCTAAATCATCCCACGTGGCCATTAAGACTTTCTTCTTCTTTTCAAACGTCCTTCTAGGTTTCTCCTTCAGAAGTTTGGGACATTCATTCTTATAGTGGCCAGGCTCTTTGCACTCATAGCACACTATATCTCTCTTTCCAGATTTTTTATGTCCAGAAGAATCACCACGCTGATCAGATATTTGAAGTTTCTGAACTTCCTTTGTTTGTGCATCCGGAGTTGATTAATCCTCTTGGACAGCAGGGACAGTTCATCTTCTTCTTCTGAAGATTCTTCAGAACTTTCTTCAATAACCTGCAACGCTTTAGCAAATTTGTTAGATTTTAAAGCAACTGACTTACCATGGGTCTCCATCTTGTTGGCAGACTTCTGATGATCTTCTTGACATGGTCAGAAGTAGAGTAGCCTTTATCCAGAACCTTCAACCCAACAGTTAGGATCTAAAATCTTGAGAACATTGTTTCTACAGATTCAGACTCCTCCATTTTGAAGGCTTCATACTTCTCGATGAGGGCCAGAGCCTTTGTCTCCTTTACTTGGGAGTTCCCTTCATGCGTCATTTTGAGAGACTCAAACATATCAAATGCAGTATCTTTGTTTGTGATTTTCTCATACTCAGTATGAGATATTGCATTTAACAGGATGGTTCTTGCTTTATTGTGGTTTCTAAACTCCCTCTTCTGTTGATCAAACATAGATTTCCTATCAACCTTTTTCCCTTCATCATTGGTAGGATGAACGTAACCATCAGTTACCAAATCCCACAAATCAGCATCATAGCCTAGAAAGAAGCTTTCTATTCAATCTTTCCAGTAGTCAAATTTCTCACCATCAAACATGGGAGGTTTAGTGCTGATTTTGTCTTTATCATCGTATATGTTGATGTATGAAGTTAAAGTAGAAGCTTCAGCAGCCATGATGAATAAAGAACAAGATATTAGGAGTTTTTTCTCAACTGGATCTTTTCTGTCACGGTTAAGTGAGAGCACTAACAGAACCGGAGCTCTGATGCCAACTGAAGGTGAGAAAAACACTTAGAGGGGGTGGGGGTCTAATAAGGGTTTTAAAACACTTTGGTAGATAAAAATTACACATATATTTTTATCCTGGTTTGTTTGAACTCAAACTAATCCAGTTCACCCTACCCAGGTGATTTGCCTAACGTTTCTTCAAGATATGGATTCTCTTTCTTGACTTTAGAAGATGCAGGATCAGATGCAGATGCAGGATCAATAACCATAGCAGATGCAGCCTCTTGAATCACTAAGTCAGAAGCTTGATTCAGAATCATCGGAGCAGACTGATTTGGCACAATAGTTTCCTCAGCAACAACCGCTTCTGGAGGAGCATCTTCAGACTTAGGTTCTTCAGCAGGTGCATTGTCCAGAGGAAGAATTGGAGATCTACTCATATTCAGAAGAGTTTGTCTGATAACTTCAGCAAATCTCACCTTTGCATCATCAGAGCAAATGGTGCAAAGGTTTGAAGCTACAAAATTGAATCTTGAAATGAATGTTCCAAGAGGCTTCAGAAGCATTTGGGTTCAGACTAGACAAACACTCCTTCTTGACAAAAGATAGACACATGTTCAATTCCTTTTTGAAACCATCAAATAAAGTACTAACATCCATTCTAGGTTTTGGTTTCAGAAAGTTTTCTAGAGAGGGTGTTTTGGTGGTTTCAGATTAGGAGGGTATGGAAAAAGAAGGAATGATGAAAAGAGGACGAGGATATGGTGTAGAAGGTTTAGTAACAGTTTTAGGTTTAACAGAAGGAATGACATCAGAAGGCATGGGACTAAAAGGAACAAAAGTTGATATAGGTTTTGGAGTTGGCTGAGAAAGGATATGTTCAGATGAAATAGATACATCTGGTTGTCTTGGTTCATAGCCACAGAGTGAGGGGTGAGGTTGTAACACCCCCTTCTATACCCCCAAATAAACAAATAAATCACATAATAAATTTTCATCAGAGTAAAATTAAAACATGGTATAAAAGAAGTATGTCACATCATGCACAACATAACATACAACACATGCTCTATAAAAGACATGTAACAGTGGGGTAGCTCAATAGAGGAACTTAGTCCTTACACCCACATCTCAATATTTAGAGTTAAAGAGAAAAATCTAAACATTGAATTACTTAAAACATGTAATCATATAAATACATATCATTCAGTTTGTTTCATCACATCATTCGTGTTTACATAAACATTTACCATCAGATACATATACTAAATGTATCTCAAAAGAATACTATACATTCCTAACTACCCAGTGCTACATATCAGAGCATAATCGACCAAAAGAATGAAGCTAAAATTCACAAAAGACCTCCATCAAAGCTAATATGCAATGCCTCATAGAGCATTATAAAACAGCATAAGGGTGAAAAATATTATCATAATAATCAATGCATATAATTATATATATATATATATATATATATATATATATATATATATATATATATATATATATATATATATATATATATATATATATATATATATATAGATATATATATATATATATATATATATATATATATATATATATATATATATATATATATATATATATATATATATATATATATATATATATATATATATATATATACACACACACACACACACACACACAAGCATAGAATACACATATTCCGCATTTCCTCACCACAATTCATTTTAATCATCATATACATCACAATATATGTACTAATAAATATGGATAATTACCAAGCACATTTCATCATGCACACATCCATAATTCTCAACTCCGCAATTCACACAAACATACTCTCATACAACATTACACATTTCCATGAGACTCAATGCAACTCAATGCAACTCATGCCATGTGGTACCAACATTCGTTATCATTTTTCAGTTTTTAAACTTAAACCGGGTCCACTCTTCTAGACTGATAACCACACAAGCCTGTCCTCTAAGCTTTCAAACCCACTCTTCTAGGTTTGGGACAAGTCACTAGTCTCCACAAAACTAGCAAACATTGCCTCTTGACTAAATGAGGCATATGCAATCAACCACCAAATGTACTTAAGACCGTTCTCGCATCTTAATCTCATGCATTCTCAAACAATTCACCACATACGAATTATAATCATGATTGCACAAACAAAATATTCATATTCAATATCATCAATATATTTACCAAACAATGCACACATATCCACAATATGTTCTCATGCATTCTCAAACACAATCGCATACAAACAATATGCATTCACAACATCGTGCTCACGGCAACGAATTCAATAACATTCATCATGCATTTTAATCAATTATAACAATGCATTATATTTGTCAAAAGACCATAATTCATAATCTAGGATTAACGCCATACGGCTACCCACAACATATACTTCACGGCATACAATTATTCATTCCAACAAGGATCAAACACGATCGAACCAAAAAATTAACATGGAATGGTATCACAGAGAAAACCAATTGCTGTCACGCTCGCTAACATGCTCGCCTAGCAAGTCTCTAGCGAGTGCTCGCTACCTGTTCGCCTAGCGAACAAGCTCGCGAAGGCAAACAGAAGCTACTGTCTTGCTTCGCTAACCAGCTCGCTGCAGCGAAGTCCTAGTGAACCTTTGCTGCCCAATTCGCTATCAGCGAAGAACCTCAAATCCATTGAACGTCAAACAGAAGCTAGTGTCTTGCTTTGCTACCTACTCGCTACAGCGAACGTTTGCGACCAGCTCGCCTAGCGAACAAGCTAGCGTGTGTCTGCGAACTTCAAAACCTTCACTGCCCAATGTTGCACCCCAAAGTTTGCCCTCTTTCAAGGATTGACTCATTTCTTCAAATTCAAATACATAAGGGAAGCCCATCATTCCAAATTCAAGATTCATGAATTCAAGGCTAGATTCAAGAATATTACAAAGAAAATTTCATGACATTTGCAAGAATGTCACACTTGTTACAAAATCCAAACTCTTAGTAATACTTAGGAAATTAAGTTATTTCTAGTCTTAATTCAAGTTTCTAAAAATAACTTCATGTCATGGTATCCCCCATGCTCCATCAAGTCCACATGACCCTCTTTGTGCTTACAAACATGCAAGGAAAATATTTAAGAGCTAATTCAATGTTGGAATATCTCAAGATCAAGGCTATGCATACATTCATGGGCAATTTGAATATGGTCCAAAATAGCCCCATGCAAGAAGTGGCAATGTGTATCATGTCAGAAAATATACATGTCACAAGATCAATGGAATAACATGTGATAATGCATCTAAATATCAGATTTCAAAATGCTGTCAAAAGGTAGTGGCATTGACCAAGAGGAGCTGTCCAAGCACAAGCCAACAAAATGGGTGCAAGGCACAAAGTGCTGCAGAAAAAACAGCATAGGCAAAGTGCAACAACAAAAATGCAGCATAGCTTCTTGCATGAAAAGGGAAAGAAAGAGAGTGACATGAGAAAAGGTAGCAAGAGACATTGCCCCATGAAAAAAATCTGATGTTTGGGGGGAAGAGAAAACCCTAGGAGATGAGATAAGAGAACGGGGTTGTAAACAAAAAGGATTCACTCTTCACACATTACACATTCTACACATTGCAAAAACCAGAAAATAGAGAGAGCAAGAGAAACCTTGAAACCAGAAAAATATAAAGGAAGAAAAACCAGGAAAAAAAGAGTGACATAGAAGCACAAGAGGACTGTCGCTTGCGCGAAAATAAGGTGTCGGCACAACAGAAGAGTCGCCACCTTTCGTTATTTATCCCTCAGAGCGGGAAAGGAAACGATCGAAAAAAACCTGACGAAAAAGGGTAAGACAAGGTCATCGCAACCATTGTCTGGGTTCGGGAGTCGGTTACGCAAGGGGAAGGTATTAGCACCCCTCACGTCCGTCGTACTCGACGGGATCCACGCTTGTTTGGTTTACTTGGACGGGTGAAAAACAATCTATCTACGGCTGCTAAATCTAAACGGAAAGAAATTGACTCGATAGAGCGTCGCACTCTATGCCTACGTATTCTCTTCAGAGAATGAGAAATCAGAGTCTGCGTAGTTCGGGAAACAACGAGTTAGTTGCTCGGCAAGACATCGCGTCTTGGGCCTATGTATTCTCTTCAGAGAAATCAGAGCATGACGTAGTTCAGGCTAACTACGGCTAGACAGGGTGTTCTTGGTCACACGGGGGTGAGAGAAATGATTGACGATACTAGCGTATGCATTCTAGCAGTTAGGTGGACGCTGCTCGACCATTGGAGACTTAGGCGTACCTGTTTGCGATAGAACGAACGTAGTATGTCGGGTTTCGAGGTATGGGAACCTACGGGAACTAGAACTACGGTCTGGTCTCAAATGCACTTGGGCAAGAGAAAAGGATAACATCAGTCGTCAGCGGGAAAGTCTCGATCGCACAGCAGCGAGGAGAACAAAAGTTAGTCGTTAGTGTGCTCGCTAGGATATCGCATCCTATGCCTACATATTCTCATCAGAGAAATTCAGAGCAGCTGTAGTTCAGCCTAACTACGGGTAGAACGGAGACCACAACACAAATCTCATTTTATTAATATTCTGAAAGAAATTACAATGATTGAGTACAGGAAAATAAACTCCTAAAAATCCTATCCAACTATTATGGAAAATCTAATGGAAAATAGTCCCCTAACAAGTGGACATTTAATTCTATCTCTAAAAGAATGAAACTCCTAAAAGAAACTATATCTTAAAAAGAAAAATATATCCTAAAAAGATATTAAAAAACTATTATTTTTTTATCACCATATTCTCCATCTTTTTTCTATTACATATATTTTTCTCACATATTCTTTTCTAAAAAAATCTAAATAAAAGAAAATAAAAAAAGAAAGAAGAAAAAAAACAGAAAGGGGTGCAAACTGCTGCTAGGGGGTACAGCAAGCAGAAAGCAGGGAACTGGGCCCAGCCCAATAAGAAATTCAAAGAAGAATAAAAAACCCAGGGGGGGGGGTTTGAAGAGCAGACCGGGGGTGCCAAACAGAAATTTTTCGTTGGGCTTGGCCCATGTTCATCCAAACAAAAACGGAGGGGTATGTCCAAAACGGGGGTGTGATCAGAATGGCTAATGGGCCCAAGGCCCAATCCAACACAGTCCTCTCCCTCTTTCTCGTTCCACCTTCCGAAACAAACCCTAGATCCTCTTACTACTGTTCACGGCCGTTTCCTCTCAACCCTTTCTCTCTCGAAACTTCACCTCTCCATCTTCTCTCCGTTCAAACACCTTCGTCTCCCTCAACCTCTCTAAGGTAAAACACGTCTCAAAAACCTGTATCAGCAAACGAAGATGAAGATCCCTAAAAGTCCTTGAAGATCGTGGAGAAGCCTTGACGGACGAAGGATTGCTGAAGATCTCGAAGGAGACGATGAATCTGGGTGAAGTCGTTCACTGAGCGTTCAACAATGATACTGATGATGAGCGAGAGAAGATCTCGTGAAGATTTGGACGGATATTAATGCGTTGATGAGCAATCTGGAAACCTGGACTCTCGTCTGTTGATTGTTGTTGAAGATCGGAAAAGATTGAGCGTGGATCTGAGTTTGGTGATGAGTGTTCTTGAACGCCTCTGAAAAATGTTGGTGAACGAAGACGATGAGCCTCGCGCACGAATCGATGGATGAGCGTGAAGATCTTGAAGATTCACTGATGGTTCTTGAAGGAACTTTCCGTTGATTTCACGTTGAACGTGGTTGATGGAGTATGATGCATTGCTGGAACGAAGCTTGGAGAACTATGAAGATTCGTACGAATCTTTGAAGGTTTTCTGGAAACAGGTGAAGAACACATGAAGTTCTTGAATGCTGATGAACGCCATTAAAAATCTGAGAAGATTATTGATGATGATCGGAGAATGTTGTTGGTGAAGATTCGTATGAATCTTGATGAAGTTGCACGGATCATAGAACGGATGAAGGTTGGATGATGGTGAACGGAGTAAAGAATTTGGGATGGTGATGAATTCTGAAAAAAATGGTTGTTGATGACGAAGGTTCGAACGGAGAAGATGAAGATGCAAGCGGAAAGGATGAAGAGACGACGATCATATGAATTTTCTGGGAATTTAGGGTTTTCTGGCGAGTTTGACGGTGGTCGGAGGTGGTTGGAGGTAGTTAGGGCTGCCGGCGATAGTTAGTTGCGGTGGTTGCATGGCCGGCGGCCATGCATCTGGCGAGGTGAGGCGTGAAGACAGGTGGAAGCTGGGAAGAAAGTGGTGAGGCCACGTGGGAGTGGTAGTGGGGTTACGTGTAACGCATGCGTGAGGGAGAGAGTGAGTGGAGGGTTTAGGTGGCAGAATCTGAGAGAAAAACGTGGATGAAAAAAGTGAAGTGGGACCTCAGAGAGAAACTAGTGGATGGCTTTATAGCGTGACACATCTCACTGCACTGGACTGGGGATTGGGCCTCCAAAACTGGGCCCACGAATTGGATTTGGACTGAACTAATAGCTAATTAATACTTGATTAAATGCAATTAAGACTAAAAACTACCATTAAGATTAATCCGGAAATTAAAACTACAATTAATGAACTAACTGAAAATTAAAACGGTAATTAACAAATCTAATCTAATTAATACCCTCTATTAAAATCTAATTAAATGATTAAAATCTAATTAAACCTAAAAACTATTAACTTCTATTAAATCCTATTTATTCTCTAAACTAATAGAAATAAAAAAATTCTAATAATTTCTATTAAAAATTCTATTAAATTTCTATAGAAAAAAGACTATATTAACTTCTACTTAAAAAAAACCTATTAAAAGAATATTCTATTAAACTATTAATTTCTATACTAATAAAAATAGAAAAAAGCTATATTATCTATTAAAGAAAATCCTAATAAGAGAAAATCATATTAAAAATCATTTAAAAAAACTACTTAATATCTAAAACAATATTTATTCTTAAAATCAATTTAAAAATTATTTAAAATCTATTAAAGCTATTTAAAAATCTATCTAATACCTAGAAAAATGAATTAAATCCCTAAAAAATTCTAGAAAATAAGGAAAAAATCTAAAACTACCGAGAAAGCCGATTAAACCGATTAACGAACTATATCGAAATAAACGGTAAAAATTCGGACACCGAGATGTCCTCAAAAACAACAGCGAGAGCTGGAAACACCGGGACGAGCACCGATTCTCAAAATACATCCTCGCATTGGCCTGAAATGCTGTCAGAGGGCTGTGATCCCGATAAACCAATTTGACTGGAAAAAATGCAATGTACGCGGTATGCAAATGCGAAAATGAAACGAGTCGAAACATGAACCAAATTGCGACAAGTAGTTGGTCAAATTTTGGGGTGCAACAAGGACCATTGAGAAACAAAACCTTCACAACATAGAGTGAAGAGTGGAGAGCACCTCCAACAGAAATTAGTGGAGGACTTGCAAGAAAGATAGAAAGCTCTTGGGTATCCATTTCAAACCTTTCTCTCTTTACTTTTTGCTTTTATATTAATTTTACTTCCTCTTTTATGTGTTGTTGTACTGAGCATATCATGTAAGGTTCTAAGGGGACCAATAAATCAGTTTTTAGAACCAATAAAAAGGAAGAAAATCACAAAAGACAGCAAAAAATACCGCAAATACTGTATTTTTCGCTTCAGGTATGTTCGCGGCGCGAACTGTCAAAAACAGAATCAAAACTTTTCTCAGTTCGCGGCGCGAATACCCTTCGCGGCGCGAACACCCTTTGCGGCGCGAACATGCAAAAAACAGAATGTTCATTTTTCTCAGTTTGCGGCGCGAACACCCTTTGCGGCGCGAACTGATCAGTTTGTTTATGCTATTTTGCTGTTTTTTACCTAAAAAATTTTTTCAAGGAGTTCGCACGACAAACTCCTTGATGGCACTTCGTGCCGTTTTTTTTGCATGTCTCGATTTTTTTTTGCCGACTAGCCCATATGTTTGCATGGTTTTAGTGTAAATATTGCTATTGTCTTTGTTGACTCTTGATTACATAACCATTTTCAAAAAAAACAAACTCTCGATTTTATCGAGCCATTTTTGACCATGTAAGTCGGCCGCCTTGTGCGCCGCCATCGACCTTGTTCGTGTCACCTCAAACCTTTTTAAGCAATTAAACCC
>CAWUDS030001689.1:0-25974 GCA_963859935.3 Lathyrus sativus | reverse complement strand
GAATGTCACTAAGACCACTGAAGGTTTCAACGGAAGAAATGCAGTCAAAGTGGGAAGAAGCTTCAACAAGAAAAACTGTGAAAGAGATGCTGACCAAGAGGAGATTAAAACACCAGGGACTGATGACAATTCCCTCACTGTCAAACAAATGAACAGTGATACCACCAAAAATGAAGAACATCCTGTCGAAAGGGTTGCACATTGCTGCAAATACATCTATAAGGGCTTACACCCAAAAGGCAATGTTAGTCAGTCAAAGGAGGACATCCCAGAGGAAATCATGCTAGTCGAAAAAATGAACAAATTGAAAATTACAACTGAACAGAGTGCTGGGATTCATATGGTGGAAATCACTCAAAAGGGAGGACCAGACATCGACAAGGGAAAGAAGCGTCAAGAGGAGCATCAGAAGCTGGTTTACCCAGAAGAGAACGAGAGTCTGGTCGAATTCATCCAGAGGTGTCAAAGGAAGAATGCAGAAGTCATGCTTTGCCCAAGGTGCAGTGCTGTGTTCGACAAGAAAGCAGCTGATGACTTAGAAGCAGCAGAAAAGACCCAGAGGAAAAGAAATTGGGGAACAGTCCCACCAACCAGAAACGAAAGATTCGACCCAAGAAGAGGGGAGCATCACAGTCAAGGGGTCGGAGAAAGACGTTTCAACACTTACAAACCATCCAACAGGCCAAATGATGACAAATGGGTTCAGCCTATAAGGGATGTCCAAGGTCAGAAGAGATGGAAGAGTTTTGAAGTGAACAGGGGTCCTTCCATGGAAGTTAAAAAGGAGGCAAAGCCAAAATACGTCTCTGAAAACTACAAAGGGAAGAATCCTATGTCCAGATCCCAATGGAGAAGATTCCAAAGGCAGAAGAAAATTGAAAAGAAAACTGTAGAATACCAAAAGGTTGGGCAGAAGGAAGCTGAATCAAGCAAATGTGTGCAGATTACGAACAAGGGAATGCCCCTGGCAGAAAAAGAAATCATTCAGAAGAATAGATCTGGTGACACCACAGAGGTGCAGAAAACAAACAATAGAATGCCAGTGGACGAAGAAGTCACAGATGAATTTGGTTCAGAATCAGATGCTTCTTTCGACGTAACTTGCAATGTGGTTTCTGTACTGCCCAGAGACTTCGACAGGATAATGGAAGTCGAAGACGAAGAGGATGACATGATAGATGATAGCATAAGCTTGAAGCCTGTATGCTACTACATAATGAACAATGGCTGTGTCGAAGAGCAAAATGCCTTCTTCGAAAAGCCAGATGATGCAATGAAGGCTCACTTAAAGCCTCTCTTCATAAAAGGAAAGGTAGAAGGTGTAGGTGTCAACAAAATTCTGATAGATGGCGGAGCAGCTGTAAATTTAATTCCTCATTACATGATAAGGAGAATTGGAAAAGATGACTCCGACACTAAGCCTCACAATATGGTGTTGTCCAACTATGAAGGTAAAGTGGGAACAACACTGGGAGTAATACAATTGAACTTGACTGTAGGATCCATCACCAGGCCTACAATGTTTGTGGTGATAGCATCAAAAGCAAATTACAACTTGCTGTTGGGAAGAGAATGGATCCATGGGATTGGGGCTGTGCCATCCTCCATGCATCAAAGAATAGCAATCTGGAGGCCAGATGGGATTGTCGAAAACATTGAAGCAGATCAGAGTTACTTCACAGCTGATGTGAACAATATCACTAGTCGTAACTTCGACAAGAACCTAGCCCATATAGCACCATGCAATCCTGCGGCTTTCGACCTGACAGCTTCCGACAACGCTTACTGTTCCATGTACCTCCATCCTACACATGGTTTCCAGTGGGATAAAGAAATAATTGGGGAAACAAATTACACTTGGGGAACTGCCCATGTCAACCCAACTGGATGGGGAAGTGAATTCAGTGAAAATGACTGAAGTTTCAGCAATGGAAAGGATTTCGGCTTATATAGCCGAAAAACAACACAAAGCGGCCCTTGAAGCTGAAGTAAGAAATATGGCTGTCGAAGCCAGCACTCAGGTTGTCGAAGGACAACACCCTCAAGAAAATATTGAGGAGCAACATGCAAATCAGAGTTTTGAAGAAGACTCAAATGGTGAATGGCAGAACCAAAGACTTGATGCCATTTATGATGACGAACCTTTGGGGTTCGAAAAGGATCCAACCTCCACCAATATGAAAATGGTGGCACAGGATCCCTTAGAGGAGATTAATCTAGGACTGGGGGCAGAGAAAAGGCCCACTTACATCAGTGCCAAGTTGAATCCTCAACTCAGGATCGAAATAATCCAGCTGCTGAATGAGTTTAAAGACTGCTTCGCATGGGATTATGACGAAATGCCTGGTTTAGACAGAAGTTTGGTGGAATTGAAGTTGCCAATTCTGGAAGGGAAGAAGCCAATAAAACAGACCCCCAGACGCTTTGCACCTGAAATTCTGTCGAAGATCAAAGAAGAGGTCGAAAGACTTCTAAAATGCAAATTCATCCGTACAACAAGGTATGTCGAATGGATTGCTAATATTGTTCCTGTGATTAAGAAAAATGGCACACTAAGGGTGTGTATTGATTTTAGAGATCTAAACTCAGCCACCCCTAAGGATGAGTATCCTATGCCAGTAGCAGAAATGCTAGTAGATTCTGCAGCAGGCCATGAGTATTTAAGTATGCTTGATGGCTATTCTGGTTATAACCAGATTTTTATTGCTGAAGAAGACGTTCCAAAAACAGCTTTTCGTTGTCCAGGAGCAATAGGAACATATGAATGGGTAGTAATGCCCTTTGGTTTGAAAAATGCTGGAGCTACTTACCAAAGGGCTATGAATTCTATTTTTCACGATTTCATTGAAACGTTTATGCAAATTTATATAGATGACATTGTGATTAAATCTGCTTCAGGCTTCGACCATATTAACCATCTTCGACAGTCCTTTGAAAGGATGAGGAAGTTTGGTTTGAAAATGAATCCTCTTAAATGTGCTTTTGGTGTGCAGGCTGGGGATTTCTTAGGCTTTGTGGTCCACAAAAAGGGGATTGAAATCAATGAAAACAAAGCTAAAGCAATAATGGAAGCAAAAGCGCCATCGACAAAGAAGGAATTGCAGTCTCTACTAGGGAAAATCAACTTCCTCAGAAGATTTATCTCCAACCTTAGTGGAAAGACTCAGGCCTTCTCACCCTTGCTTCGACTGAAGAAAGAGGGTTTCACTTGGGGGCAAGAGCAACAAGCTGCTTTCGACAAGATCAAGGAGTATTTGGCAAATCCCCCAGTCCTAATATCTCCTTGCCGAAAAAGAAGCATGAGGCTCTACATATCAGCATCTGACAGAACATTAGGAAGTATGCTTTGTCAAGAAGATGAACATGGCGTCGAAAGAGCCATTTACTATCTCAGCAGGGTCTTGAATGATGCTGAAACTAGGTATAGCATGATAGAGAAATTATGTTTATGTGTATATTTCTCTTGTATGAAATTAAAGCATTATATAAAACCCGTCGATGTACATATATCTTCTCATTTCGACGTAATAAAGCATATGTTGTCTAAGTCTATTTTACATAGTCGAATTGGAAAATGGGCTTTAGCCTTAACTGAATATTCTTTAAAATATATGCCTCTAAAAGCTGTTAAAGGGCAAGTAGTTGCTGACTTTATAGCTGACCACTCCATACTTGGAGAGGAGACAAATTATGTCGAAAAAGAGCCTTGGAGGTTATATTTCGATGGTTCCAGTCATAAAAATGGAACAGGTGTTGGGGTGTTAATTATTTCTCCCAATAAAGTTCCAACAAAGTTCAAGTACAAAATAGAAGAATTCTGTTCAAACAATGAGGCAGAATATGAAGCCTTAATTGTTGGACTTGAAATCTTGTTGGAACTGGGGGCAACAGAGGTCGAAATAATGGGTGACTCTGAATTGGTGATAAAACAATTGACGAAAGAGTACAAATGTGTCAAAGAAAATTTGATCATGTACTTTGTGATAGCCAACAGACTCCTCAAGAGATTCGACAGTGTAGTTTTTAGACACATCCCCAGATTAGAAAATCAGGAAGCAAATGACTTGGCCCAGCTGGCTTCAGGGTATAAAGTGTCGAAAGAAAATCTGTTGAAGTTTGTCGAAGTGAGAGGAAAAGTTTTATCTACTAAGCTGTCCCCATCTGATTTGGACACAATAAGATTGGGATATGGTGATCAAGAAAACTTTGAGATTTTCAATGTGGGTAATCTAGAGGATGGAGATTGGAGAAAACCCATTAAAGATTATTTGCAAAATCCAAATCAAACAGTCGAAAGGAAGATAAAGTACAGAGCCTTAAGTTATGTGCTCTTTGGAAATGAACTGTTTAAAAAGACTGCAGAAGGAGTTCTACTAAAATGCCTTGGAGAGACTGAAGCGTACATAGCTTTGTCGAATGTACACAGTGGTGCATGTGGTGCCCACCAAGCAGGACATAAAATGAAATGGCTATTATTTCGACAAGGAATGTATTGGCCAACCATGTTGAAAGATTGTGTCGAATTCGCAAAGGGTTGTCAGGAATGTCAAATCCATGCAGGCATACCTCATGTGCCAGCAAGTGAGTTACATTCTATTATAAAGCCTTGGCCATTCAGAGGTTGGGCTTTAGATTTGATTGGTGAGATTCGACCAGCTTCTTCAAAAGGGCAGAAGTACATTTTAGTAGGAGTAGACTATGTCACTAAATGGATTGAAGCCATACCTTTGACAAATGTAGATCAGGAAGCAGTCATAGATTTCATCCAGAAACACATAGTGTATAGATTTGGAATACCAGAGACTATAACCACTGATCAAGGATCTGTGTTTACTGGCAGAAATATGCAAGCATTTGCAAGAGAGACAGGTTTTAAGTTGTTGACTTCGACACCTTATTATGCCCAAGCAAATGGCCAGGTCGAAGCAGCCAACAAAGTGGTGATAAACCTGATAAAGAAACATGTGGGTAAAAAACCCAGAAATTGGCATAAGACCCTGGATCGAATCCTTTGGGCTTGTCGAACCTCTCCTAAGGAAGCAACTAACTCCACCCCATTTAAATTAACCTATGGACATGATGCAGTATTGCCTGTCGAAATCTGTTTACAGTCAATACGAATTCAAAGACATCATGAGATTCCATCTGAAATCTATTGGAGTATGATGATGGATGAATTGGTTGATTTAGACGAAGAAAGGTTGCGTGCTTTAGAATTAATAAGAAGGCAGAAAGAGAGAGTTGAAAAGTTTTATAACAAAAAAGTAAAATTCAAAGCCTTTTTAGTAAATGATTTAGTCTGGAAAGTGATCTTGCCCATGGAGAAGAAAGACAGAGTGATGGGAAAATGGTCCCCTAAGTGGGAAGGACCTTTCAAAATTTTAAGAGTTTTTTCCAATGGTGCATACGAAGTCGAAGAAATAGAAAAAGATAGAAGAGTGATGAAAATAAATGGGAAGTACTTAAAAAAGTATAAACCAACACTGCACGAAATAAAAATAAGAACAAACTAAATTACAAAGGTCACTTCGACAGCAAAAGACATTTCTCCTTTGATAGTCGAAAATATCTTTGCTGGGGGGCAATTTGTAAACCCATAATTTCGACAAGATTAAAATTCAGGCTTTAAGGTCATCTTTGTCGAAGGATAGCATCAGGAGGAGAATCCAAGAATTACTGACAAGGTTTTAAAGTTTCATTGTTTCGACAGAAATAGATATAATGTTCTGGCAGAATAGTTTGGAGAGTGTGTGACTGAGGGCTTCGACAGAAGAAGTTTGTTAAAAAAAGATAAGGTTTGGCAAGTGCTGAAGAGTTTTTCTCCTTTAAAAGGGTTTCGACAGTTTTGAAGAGTTACAAGGTTTCGTCACCAAGGAAGAGATTCAAATTCAAAGGTTGTAACCTTTGGCAGTTGGACACATGGAGGTTTCAGAGAAGAAATTTACATGCAGGCTGACACTTGTCGTTTAGTTATAGTTTTTCCGTTCTAAGCAGTTATTTTGTTTGTGTATAAATAGGATAGTTTGTGGTTAGAATGTGTGTGTGAAAATTTGTACAAAATTCCTGTAAAAGCTCTAAGTACCCAGTGTGAGAGAAAATGAGTCTAGTATTTGGAACAATGTACGTTTAAACACCAGTTATATTTCAAAGTCATTTTAAATTACTTGTTTATTCTTCAAGTCCATGTCATTTTAAATTTCATTTACTTTTTTGCAAGTTTTTAGCCTTTCGACATTTCTTTGTGCTTGTTTAAACTTTTAACCTTATTTCATCTTTAAGTTCAAACTTTCGTTACTTGCAAAATCAAAGTCCTTAATACTTTGATAATATTGATAAAACAAACCGCAAATTAGTCACCAAAAGTCTAAGAGTATTTCGACAGAACCAAATGCACATGTATCCCAGGACTTGTATGGTTGGTCCTGCAAGTAACCCAACTTTCTGAAGAAATTGGTTAACCAGAGGTTGTTCGCCAGAAAACACAGCGAACAACTGTAAATGTAAAAAAAACAAACGATCATTTATCAGGATATATAGTTTAAATAGTTTTATCTAGTAGAATCACTATAACAGTAAAAAAAAATGTGAAAATATATCTGCACTTTAATCCAACAAATGTTGTTAGCCTTCCTTTTTGGAACTTTTGTTTCTCTTTGCGATCGAAATATTTGTATAGCTCTAACATAATATAAATGAATATTTAGAACAGTCTCACATAATAAATAAAGATAATTATTCAGAACAGTATATCTCATCACTTACGTATCAACCATAGTTTTCATATGAGGATATTTTGTTTGATCACCATCCAATGAATCCAAATAATACACGACTTCTTTCATCGGATTAATCGCGACCAACAACCAGTGCCCACTGTAAAATAAGACAAAAGTTTAGACGAATATGTTATATAGAATGGAAAAAACGAATAATTATAATAAATGAATTTAGAATGAAATCTAACCCATGGCAAGTATTATATGGCAAAAAGTACAACTTCTCTGTATCTGCGACCATAAATGATTTGACAAAGTAATCTCTGACTACATCTGGAGTATGATCGATTGACCGTGCGTTGATACAGCTAGCAGATAAGAATGCGAATCTTGAAGTCAAATCATGCGGGATCAACATCTTATCATACAACAACTTTAAATAAAAACATAATCAACATTAGAATATTCATTTAAATGAGCAAATAAATTGTTCAATTATTTAATTAAAATTGATCGGAGTATTACCTGATGTAGGAATGCATAACACTGATGCCCAATACAGAATATTGGAAAATCTGGTCCAAATCCTCCTTGGCAATTGTTTCGGCATATTCAAAACCGAAAATATCTTCCTGCATAGGTATTTGACAGATGCCACCCTCAGCCACATCTGTTGTTCCTACATATGTTTCAAGGCACAACCTAAATCGAGGAACAAATGTTTTTTTTGGCTCGGCCTTTTTTTTGTTGGTCACCATGCTGACTTGTTGCAACTGTTGATCATGAACCTAAAAGTCATATAAATTCAGTAATTAATGTATAATAAGATCAGCATGTAATTGTAATAGTACCTATTTTTTTGATGCAGCTGAATTGGTTTCCCGCACAATAATTCCCTTATCTTTTGATTTGGATTTTGTAGGAGTCTAAGATCATCATGTAAATAAATAAATGTAAATGTAAGAATAACTTTCATGTATGGTTCGTAAAATATTTGAATACTTCATAATGGTGTTCAACTTACCTCATCATCTATGAAAATGAGATGTGATAGCCATGCAACATACAATCATATTGTGTCTGAAACATCATCTGGTATAGGCAACAACGCACCCCCCCTCTAACGCAATATCAACCGATACTTTCAAAAATCCAGCAGGGAGCGGTTTATGGTGAAGTAGGTCTCGCAAAGTGTTATGCATTTTTCCCTTGCCAACCATGCAATAAGTCGGTGACGATAAATATAGCTGACAAGGTGAAATGCCTTAAACAAATAATGAATATGATTAATGTGTCAATTAAGAAAATTGTGCTATATTAATTTCAATGTAATATATATAATTACCTTTGGAAGCTTCTACGGACAATAGATACTATTTTTATCGCTAGTATCTTTACACTCTGGACCGCGCCTTTCTGACATGTATCTCTCTTTGTCCTTCTGTAATTCACGAATCTAACCTTTCAATTCCTCCAACGTCTCCATCACTTCTTTATTGCTAGGATTTTTATTCTTTGGCTGCTTATACAGTTTTGATGGAGTGACACCAAATCCCTTACCCCTCACACGCCCAGAATATTCAGGAATATTTAACACCCGACTCAGTAAGCTCCTGCAATCATCGTCCTCAGCTGCAATTATAGTCTGGAATAGAGTCTCCTAAATTATAGATAAAAGCATATATAAATATATTATACACTTTTGAGATACTGACAAAACTAATGTTGTACTTACACATTGTTCAAATACTTGTTGAACTTCTTCCTGAACGACTTCATCTCTTCCCACACGGGCAGCCTTCCACACAACATGGTCCGGAAGAGATGTTGCATCACTTTTCTCCTCTTCTAACTACATATTAAGACGGATAATAAAGCATTCATACCCCATTATATATACTTACTATTTTTTGTAACTATATAATATTAAAGCATTTATATATACTTACTATTTTTTGTTGTAAGCGTGCATATCCCAAACGCCCTTTTTTGTATGGATACGCGGGTTTTGATGCCCGTTTCTGATTTACGTCACTCACAACCTGAAAAAACAAGTTTAAGTCATATCAGAACTCATGTGGAAGAAGTATATATATTATACATTGTTCATGATAAGTTGTACTTACGCAAAATTCTTTGGTTCTTCGCTTGGCAACAAATGTCTCCTATTCTTCATCTGAAATTAGATCAGCGTACTTCTTTGGACGCTTTGATTCGACAAAGTTTCCATCAGAATCTTTAAGAAACTTGTTCGTTAAAAACGCTTTAAATCCTCTCAGTCGTTTTCCGGCCAATTGAAGACAATATTTTCTCCTGCAATCATCAATATTAAAAGATCTTTGCAAACAAATAAACATACATATAACATGTTAGTATAATTAATTTAAAGATGTAACAGTCGACATAATTAAAAAATATCAAATATCATACTTGTATCTCGCTCCAAATTTTGTCTTTAGCCGGTTGTAACAAAGGAATTCTCCAAATATCGCAAGTAATTGGAATTTGCGAATGAACAAGTGCTCCAATGTAACTTGTCAGCATCGCACCGTTAGGATCAATTAATTGATCTCTTTCATTCTAATGCACATCATACTTTACACCTTTATCTCTCGCACGAATGATTTTTTTCATAATCGTTATTCCTCTTTTAATATCGCTTTCCACGTCTTTTGTTGTTTCGTTTCCATCATGTGAATTTTCCTCGTTGGCGGCCATAATACCTGTAATTCAGAAAATCCAAATTATCAAATGAATGATAAAGAATGCTATACATAATTAATAACATCATCAACATTAAATAATTCTTGGAACATCAATTGTTGATAAAACTTGCAATAATGTAACAACTTCTTATATAGTTGATAATTTCTTTTAATAAAGCCTTATAATATTAAAAGAAAAAGGTGGAACAACTAAGGAACTATAAAATGAGGAACAAAATAAAATACCATAAAAAACGAGAAAACTTAAAGAAAGTTATACCTAACATATTTTTTACAAATTAAAATTCTCTTTAATTCTAATAGGGATAGAAACAAAAGTAATTAAAAAATCTGCACTGCTACTTATATTAGCAAAAAAAATCAACGCAAAAATTCTCTTCTCTAACTATGTGTGTGAAAGTAATATTTGTAAAGTTAGTGTGGCTAGTACTCTCCAACCATCTATTCTAAAGACCAATATGTCTCAAATTTAACAACAAGTTTCATTGACTGTCAAGTAGTTATCCTAACAGCATCGCAACACCAAGTGAGATTCAAAGTCAAATTCACATCTCAACAAATTAACATAAACTAAACTCTTAACATAACTAACTTCAGCTCAAGCTCCAAAACTAACCAATAGTTATAACTAATCCTTAACACTAACTCCCTAACGACTAACCAATAAACAATCAGTTTCAATCCAAAGTTTAAATCTATTAATTTAGAAAAATGAAAAACCAAGAGAACAATCGAGAAAAATGAAAAATGAAAAACTTCAAATATCGTAAAAATGGGGGAAATACGCTTACAGTGGAGGTGGAGGACAGAGATGAACGGAGGATGGTGATGGACGGAGGCTGTCGGATGGAGGCAATGAACGGGATGCGTCGACGGTGAATAGGACAATGTTCACAAGAGGGAAAGAAGGAAAGAAGGATACATGACTGTTCTATTTCTGGAAAAATTCTGGTGGGTATTTTTAAATGTATTCTACTTAAACCTATAGCAGCGCTTTTGCATGGCCTTTAGCAGCGCTTTTGAAAAGCGCTCTCTAAGGTCTTCCTTAGGCAGGACCTATAGCAGTGCTTTTTAAAAGCGCTTTCTTTTGTACCCCCTATAGCAGCGCTTTTGTAGAAAGCGCTTTCTTAGACCTCACCTTTAGCAGCGCTTTTAGAAAGCGCTCTCGTAGGTTACACCTATAGTAGCGCTTTAAAAAAGCGCTTTCTTAGGGCCTACTTTTAGCAGCGCTTTTCTTAAAGCGCTGTCTAAGGTATGCTATTTTTTTTCTTTTTTTTTTTCATGACTCTTTAGCAGCGCTTTTGCATAAAGCGCTGTCTTTTTATGCGCTGTCGAAAGTCATTTTTGTAGTAGTGCATCAAGGCCCATGGTGTGTGCTTGGTGACTTCAATAATGTTGTTAAGGCTCAAGATCGTATGTGTGGGAAAATTGTGACTGATTTTTAATATGAAAACTTGTAGAATATGATGGCTACTACAAGTTTATGTGAGATGGATAATATTGGTGATTATTTTACCTAGTCTAATAAGCATGTGGTGGGTACTATGTACTATAGAATTGACAAGTTGTTGGGCAGTATAGAGTGGTTCCAAGATAATCTGGATACTATTATGAATATCGTCTCCCCTAATATTTCAGATCATGCTTTATTGTATGTGACTAGCAAGTGCAAAGAGAGGAAAACCAAAGGGCATTTCAAGTTTAGCAATTGCTTGGTGGATATAGATGGGTATGAAGAAGTGGTCAGAAATAGATGGGAACAACTTATTAGAGGCAGTCCTATGTATGTGCTCTGGAAAAAACTTAAGAGATTGCAACTTGTCCTGAGCCAAAATCTAGTGAAAGCTAGAGAGAATCTCAATACAACTCTGATTGAGCTCATAGCCAATACAATGGATGCTCTTATCGTTGAGAAATTTAAGCATTATATTGAGGAAGTTATCAAGTATAATGAGCTTGAGAAGAAGATGCTTATGCATAGGGAAAAAATAGATTGGATGAGGACAGGGGATGGAAATAACTCTTTTTTCTATGCCTCCATAAAAACTAAGCAAAATGCTAAGAGTATGAGAGGCCTGCAAAAAGTTGATGGTGCCCTTCTTTAATCTCATCATGATATTGAGTAGGAGGTCATAAAGTTTTATGGCCAGTTAATGGGGAAAGTTGACAACAACCCAAATCACATTGACATTGAGCCTATGAAATTGGGAACCAGTTGAATATGGAGCAGAGGGAACATCTGGTTAGTAACATCACTAAACATGAAATTATCAAGGCTCTCAAAGGTATTGGAGATTTGAAAGCTCCAGGTATAGATGGATATGGTGCTAGAGTCTTTAAATCTAGTTGACTTATTATCAAGGATGATGTAATAGCTGCTACCAAGGAGTTCTTTGCTACTGGCAGAATTTACAAAGTTTTCAACAACAATGTGGTCACTTTGATCCCAAAAGGTGAGAATGTTAGGTATGTCAAAGATTATAGACCTATAGCTGGTTGCAAAACTTTTTACAAAAATATTTCAAAAATTATGACTGATAGACTGGGGAAGGTCGTGCATAGCATTATCAGCCCTTGTCAGGTAGTTTTTGTTCCTAGCCAAAATATTCAAAATCACATTCTTTTAGCTTATGAGTTGCTTAAAGGGTATAGTAGGAAGGGTGGAACATCTAGAATTATGATGCAACTTGATCTCCATAAGGCTTATGACGTGGTTAATTGGAATGCAATGGAGAGTATCTTGAAGGAAATTGGCATTCCTAGGCAACTCATCAAGTGGATTATGACTGGCCTCACTACAGTCTCCTTTCAATATCAATTGGGAGTATTCTGATTTCTTGCAGGCCAAGTGAGGGATAAGACAAGAGGATCCCATATCTCCCTTGCTCTTTGTTACATAATGGAGTATATGCATATGACTATACTCAAGATGCAAAGGGATCCTAACTTTAATCACCATGCAAAATGTGAAAAGCTTTGCATCACTAACCTTATCTTTGCAAATGATGTTCTGTTGTTTTGCAGAGGAGATGTTAAATTAGAGGTGATGATGATGAACGCCTTTAGAAGATTCTCTGACTCCACTAGTCTTGTTGCTAATCCTACCAAGTGTAGAATGTACTTTAGTGGAATTGATAACATCAAAAAGGAGAGTCTGAGAAGTATTACCGAATTTCAAGAAGGATATATTCATGCCAAGTATCTTGGAGTCCCCCTTACTAGTAAGAAGCTCACTATTCACCATTATATGCTCTGGTGGAGAAGATTGTTGGTAGAGTGTAGTACTGGACCACAGAACTCCTGAAATATACAGGTAGAATTCAATTGGTTAAAAGCATTTCTTGTGCTATTTCTTGTTCCAATTCCTAAGTTTGTGATCAAGAAGATAGATTCTATCTATAAGATTTTCATCTGGACTGGTAAGCATGGGCCTAGCAGAAAATGCCTTATTGTGTGGAAGAGAGTTTGTAGCTCCAGAAAGCAAGGCGGCCTGCAGATAATCAACTTGATTGTCTGGAACTGTGTGTTGTTATTGAAGTGTCTTTGGAATTTGTGCAGGAAAACTAACAATGTGTGGGTGAAATGGGTCTATACATATTATCTAAAAGGTACTAATATGATGGAGTATGAAGCCAAAACTCATAATTCGTGGATCTTCAAAAGTATTTTGAATCAAAGGGAGAATATGGGCAAAGTTCAACAGTTGTGGGATCATGCTCTAACTCAACAGAGGTTTTCTCTAAAACCTTTCTACACGATGTTGAATGAGGATGACTATAGGGTACCTTGGAGAAAAATTATCTGCAACAACAAAGGCAGATCTAGAGCTGTGATTTTCCTCGTGTTAACTTGTCATGGTAAGTTAGCCACAAAGGATAGATTAAAGACATTTTGTATGTTGCAAGACATTCAATGTAGTTTACTTAAATGTAGTTTACTTAAGAGTAAAGAGGAATTTGTTAACCACTTGTTCTTTGGGTGCAGTAAGACTAATCCTGACTGGATTAAATTCCTTAATTAGATAGATGTGAATTATGATCCAAAACAGTGGGATGAAGAATTAGACTAGATCATTGGAGTTACTAAAGACAAAGGGTGAAAAGCCTCCATTATGAAAATAACGGCAGCAAAGACCAACTATAATATATGACAATATAGAAATGAAGTGAGTTTTGAGAAAATTATAAATAACACAAATATAGAAGACACATTATAAATAGTATAGTGTATAAGGGGTGACAAAATATCAAAATTAAAAACCACTTAGTTAACATGATGATGTAATGTGTGCATCTTAGTTTGTTTTTGGTCTTTCAGACACAAATTAACATTAATATAAATTTATTACTACAACTATTCTTTAAATAATTATGAATTATGTTGAAGAATCTTGTAAAAACATAAGTGAAAAATTATTACTTTTAATTTTACTTCCTTTTATAAAGTTGAATATATTTTTTTTAATACTCCATTTACAAATTGCACTGTCACACACATTTTATCCATCTTACCAAAATTAGATGGTTTTAATTTCATGTTCAATTTAAAATAAAATAAAATATTTTAAAAATTAGAATATAATCAAAGAAAAATGATATTTTTACACCATCCTTTACACCTACACCGTATTTCACTGTTCACCAATACGATAAATAGTGAAATATTATAAACTTAAATATATATTTTTTTAAAATATAAAAAATTTAATATTTTTTTATTTTTAAATTAAATGATACTAATATGAAATTGCGTCATTAACCAACTTCATAACTTCATTAACCAACATTTTACATATTATTAATCAATTTTATTTACTGTTAAAAATTATTTTTAATTTTGGGCGTTTATTAACCAATTTCATCACTTCATTAACCAATTTTTTATACTTCATTAACCAACTTTTTTTCATAACTTAAAAAACTATTCACAAATACTGTTCATGGTATTATTCATACACTATTATGACACTGTTCCGCATTGCTGATACGGTGTAGTGTATGCTTTTGGTGTCAACATAGCATTGCTGATAATCAAAATCCGCATACACATGATTATGAAGTTCACCTAATATTTTATATAGATAAACTAGCATCTCAATCTAAATAGACTTAAATATAATTTTAACCTTTTTATAAATAACATTTTAAGCTTCATTTTAAAATTATTTGCTAAAATTTTTCAATCATTTCAAATTTTTAATCTCTCCTACTTAACAACAAATGTAAAACATAAACAAACAAAAACTAATACAACACTTTGATAAAAATATTTATGGTAAATTATAAGTCGTTTGTTAATATCAATAAATTATTAATAATAATTTTTTAATTTATATTTTCTATATCATTAATAAATAATAATTTTGTAAAAAAAATTATAACTTTTTTTCATACAATAATTGTTATATTTTTTAATACCCATAAAATGATCAAAATGATTTATAATAAAAAAATACAAGATTTAATAATATCAATATTTTATTCTTTCTCCATAAAAGAACAAACCCATGTGATCCTCCATCCAAAATCCAAACCATCCTATCTATCTAGGCTTCCACAACAAGTTTTGACAAAAAAGCACTTCCACCTTCTAAATCTTTTTAGAAAGGAAAAAAAACAAAGTTAATTAAAAAATAATAAAAAAGTTATTGTACTTTGATCGAGAAATGAAACACCGTATCACACAGTGTGTTGTTTGTGAGCATCATCTTACTTTGTCTGTTTGTTGTTGCCAGCTACACATTTTTTGGATGCAAAGGTGAAACCTTTATCATCACTTCACATACCCTTTTTCCTTTTCTTGTCTTGTGTTCTTTGTGTTCTCATTTCCCTTCATTTTCTTCATCTGTGTGTGATTAAGAGAAAGAGATTCTCTCGTCTCATTGCAAAAACAACCATAGATGGAGAAAGCTCTCACTAAAGTAACAAGCTTGAAGATTGGACTTGGAGATTCATGGTTTACTAAGAAAGCTAAAGAGGAGTTCTCTAACATCTCTCAAGACATCAATGTTAGTAACTTTCTATGTTTTCTGTCTTTGTCTTGCATTGCATTTTTTTTTCTAATGTGGTTTGTTTGGGTTGTTACTTTAACCATTTTCATGGGAAGTTTACATTTGGAATTTTAGAGATCTAAAGGAATGTTTTTTTTTTTTTGTGAAACAACCTAGGATTGTGTTTGTTAGTTGCTTTTTCTGATGAAAATGTTTCCTTCTCCCCATAGATTTGAATAGAAGATTTATTGTATGTTTGGTTCCATTTTTGGAGGAATCAAATTGAATCTTGACGTGTAAAATTGATTTTGACATTTTTGGATGTTATGAGTATAACTGATTTTGAGAATTGATTCTAATTTCAGCTAGATGTGTATGATTGATTCTAATTTCAGCTTATGTGTAGAATCGATTCTGGAAATTACCTTAAATTCACTTCACTTGTGTCCAAGTGTAATAATTAATAATCATATTCCTTTGAACTGTTTTTTTATGCCACTACCTTGTTTTGCTGAGATAAGGTTTTTCTTTTGCAGACTTTCTCTAATACTGTTGAAGAGAAGGCCAAATGGGTTTTCAACAAACTCAAAGGTATGGATGGATTTTGACCTTAAATGTTCCTGTGAGTTTACACATTCATCTAAGAATTTACTTGAACCAATTGATTAAGTGAGTTTAAATGCATGATCTAGTTATTTGATCATGCTAAAGTAGGAGAAGAATGCATCAATTAGCTTATGGTGATCATTAGTTATCATGTTCATTGCATTTTAGCCAACTGGCGATAACAAGTTTTTGATGTGTCACCTACCTCCTTCATACTTGGTCCTTTTCTAGGCCATAGGCAGGAGTGGCAAAATGGGTCCGGCCCGCCAGACATGTCCGTTTTGCCTGCATTTTTTCGCGGGACGGGTCATTGTTTTAGGCCCACATCCTCTAATATTTCAATCCGTCCCGTCTATGTGGGTGCGGGTATTAACAATAATTTTTACAACTTTTAGCCTTTAGGGGTATAAAGCCCACATGCCTGCCTCACACTCATCTTTTCGTGGAGCGGACCATTAGGCTTGCACGCTCAACTATGTCCACCCGTTTTTTTTGGCAGGCTTTTGTGGAACGGACATCCTGTTTTCCACGGACCTGTTTGGTTTGTGGGAGGAGTAACTCGGAACTAATTACATGGATGTTACTAGTACTTACTTAATACAGTCTATAACAAGACAATTATTATCTGTATAGAGTAGATTATGTTAACTTGTAACATTGTGACAGTTGACACATGTTTTCTCAATGTTTTCCCACAGGTAAACCACAGAAAAGCTTACCAGATCTTCTCCGCGAGTTCAATTTACCACCGGGGCTATTTCCTCAAAACACAATCTGTTATGAGTTTGACGAAATCAAGGGTAAGTTGATTGTCTACTTGCCATCTGCATGTGAGGTAAGCTTCAAGGATTCCTCTGTCCTGCGATACGCAACCCGAGTCAAAGCTGTTCTTACAAGGGGAAAGCTTTCTGCAATAGAAGGAATGAAAACCAAAGTTCTTGTATGGGTTAAAGTGACAAGTGTGACAATTGAAGGATACAAATCTGATAAGATTTGGATTACTGCTGGTGTAAAGAAGTCAAGGCCAAAAGATGCTTTCGATGCACCTCGCGATGCTGTTAGAGTACCGGAATTCTGAGTTTATGATGTGTTTTATTAGTATTGAACGGTTTTAGAGTTTAAAATATTGGAATTGTTTACAGAGAAGATGCTGGGGTTAGGATCATCTTCTCTATATTATAAATATTGGATGTATTGTTGTTTGGGTAATGGAAATTAATTTGGAAAGCTCATATGGGAGCTCTAACAAATACAGATTGAAATTGTGCATAGGACCTTTGCTTTTTAACAGCATTTATGATTTTCTTTTTCAGTTAAGGGCTAACATGGAGATGTGGTGAATAACTGTGATAGAGAGATAGAAAGCAGCAAGAAAAAATGGATTTTCAGAAACAAAAAAAAACATTGGTTTGCCATTTTCTAAAACTTTTGAAAACACTGGTGAAATACTAAAAGTGAGATGTTGTTTGAAGAGGGGAGTTTAAGATTGGCTGAAGGAGAGACTGTGATAGTAGTGATGAAGTAGGCGTAGGAGGTTGATGAGGAAGATGTAATGGTACTTTAAGGGTTTGGTGTGGAAAAACCATTAGGCTGTGATGCTTCTAAAGATTTTGATAAGTCAAAAGAATTGTCACAATAGTAAGAAAACCATTGATAAGACAAAACTCACTCACCATTCTCATAAAAGAAATTTTTTTAATTCATTTCAAACTTATCTGAAATGAAATTACAAATCAAGTGGGATTGCAAATGTTCTTTTTTAACAAAAATGAGATTACAAATGCTTATTTATAGCGACATTTTCCTAAACTTAAATAAGTCATAAGTAACACCACTTTATAGGCCTCATCTCGGATTTCATCATATTTTTTTCCTAAAATTAATGCAAAGAAACAAACATTAAAAAATATTAAAATTTTAAAATAAAACTAAATAAATTATTACATGGCAAATTAAAATAAAATATTAATTCTTTTTTTCATGCCCTCGATTGATCTTCATCATGCTCTCACTCCAATCATTTTATGGAGTTTTTCAAATTTAATTTGTTCACCGGAAATGCGACTAGAATCATCATTTTTGGCTCGACTTATGACTCAAATCAAACAAGCAAATTAATTTTTTTTTCATCTTGATTCAAATCATTCTCTCACTAGATTCGAATCATAATTTTTTTTTTCAATAATTAAAGTGTTATTTTTACTTTATTGTAGTGTCTTATCTATGCACATATAAAAGTCAATTTTTCCTCTCTAGTTCATAACCTTCATAATCGAAAGAATAACCTTTAAAAACCTAAGTGTTGCTCAATCTGAGAAAATGAATTTTAGTTGTTAAAATGAGAAAATGAGAAAAAAAAAAAAAAAAACTACTCAAGGTATTAATGTTTTTAATGCATTGCAATATGAATGATTTATATAGTTAGTTAAATGTAAAGTCTAACTAACTCATATTAGAGCTCACAACAGTTTAGCTAACTATTTCTTAACAAACTGCAGCTGACAAAAGCTAACTTGTCTGATACACAACTCTAACAAAATCACAATGAATTTACAAAATCATAACACAGAACTTGTATAATGGCACGCTGCACTTTTGCCAAACATGTCGGTCCAATATGATTTCACTTATGATAAATCAAGCTAAACACCTTTGAGACCAACAATCACTTACTATAGGAAGCATAAATTTCATATGTATAGTTGATATCCTTTCTTATCATGTGAGAATGATGGGGGTTATGACTTGTATAACTATTCTTAGAAACTATTGTGAGTTTCATACAATTCAATGAATATGTGAATTTTATTAATCATAAATACAAAGGGCAAAATTATGATTAGCTCAAAAATGGGAAGAACTACTGTTATAATAACTTAATCTAGCTTCAACCTTTCTGCTACTTTACTACGAAACTGCATTTGAATCTTTTAGAATCTCGTATACGGATATAACATTTTCAATCGATAATAGACCAATAATGCACCATTCCAAGAAATCCGACTTCCTGTTCTGGAGAACTTCTTGTAGAAAATGAATATTGTGCTGCAAGTAACCAAATCAACATAATAAGCCTTAATTAGATAACATAATAAAATAAATATAAATGGTAGTTTGATGATATTTTTCTTCAGTTTTTCTCCTTCTCCTGTAATAATTCTACCATATTACATACCTCTACAAATTTCAATTTGTAATCTAGGTTTCCAAAGCGTTGTGCTACTTCGTACTCCTCCCTAAGATACTCATATATTTGAGCATATTTTGCATCCCTCCAAGCAATTTCTGATCTGATTAATCCATAAGAAAAGATGAATGAAGAGGCTCAAAACAAGTTCAATAAATTGAGTATTTAGTATTATTGTCTATGATGAAATGAGACTAAAACTGTTCCTGAATATTTTGGGATATGTAAGCTTAAATCAAATGCATATTATTCTTAGGACTAAAACAATATGATAATACCTTTCGAAGAGACCAACTTTAAGAATCACATCAGCCAAATTTGAGTTAGCCTTCCCAACAAGCTGAAGCAGCTTCTTCTTATCCATAGTGAAAGTTCCGGTTTTCTCCATTCCACGATTTATGCCTGCAAACTCTTCAACTAAACCATCAACCTGGTAATTAGCGAAAACCAATGTCAAATTTTCAATGAATGTTTTTTCATTGGGATTAAAAATGGCCAAAAAAATAATGGAAAATAATTGCCTGCAGTCAACAATCCATGCATTCATGCGGTTAGCACATTAATGGTCGTTGGATCAACAGTCCAAATTTCAAGCATGGTATTTTAGTTTTAAAAAAAATTAAAATCTGCATTGAAAATCTGAATTGTTCAATCTCGATCCAACCGTCACCAATGTGCTGACTGCATACAATCCAAATTCAAGCAATAAGGCATTTGACACATTCCAACCTGTGAGACAAAATAATCCAGAGCTATGCTTTGTCCCAGTACACTTCCAATTAATCGAATGCCATCAGTGTCTAAAGATTTCAGAACTATGTAGTCTGGACCACCTTGCATATCCTCGCCTAATTGTGGTTTCTCCCTTATTGCATAATCTAATCACAAAGCACGTGTTAAAAGATATACACAGAATCAGAAGAGCCAACATTATTCATTAGTTTCTCTGGAAAAAATTACCATCTTTCACCATCTCTGAAAGTAAACCAGATGCATGCCTCTTAACTAGTTGCAGGTAAATATCCACCTCATGATCCTCAATATTAAACAAAACAGCGGATCCGTACTGGTAGACAACCATATAACGACAGTTGCTTGCTTTCACATGAAATCCATGTCCCTGAACCAAATGTCTCAAGTTGTTCAGAGTTTTTTAATCAAGCATACTTTATATTGTATAATTAATCTATTTAAACGGTTTTTTATATTATGAAACACAAAGAATCATGTTTTAATCAAGTATTATTGTCTATGAAGCACGGACGCAGACACCGACACTAACACTTCGACACTGGTAATAATTTGAAAAAATGAATAAATTGAACATAATCACAAGTGTGGTGTCTGACACTGACACTGACACGGACACACCTTTTTTGAGAGGTGTTTGTACTACGGAGATCATTTTCCTTCTAGAAAATAGCAACATAAGAATGTATTAATTTACTTATCATCAATCAATAACAAAACACAATTCAATTCAGGAAGCAGCTTAGCACCTATACTTCCACTTAAAAAAGAGAGAAATTATCACAATAAAATAATAAATCCCCTCCTTCGGTTAGATTTGAGCTTCAAATGCACATACTAGTTCAGTGCTACCCAGTGTTATCAGTATAGGATTGCAGAAAATTGCAGAATACCAAAAACCAGCTAAGTGAAACAGCATATAGTGTTGCAGGAAAATAGCGGAAGCCACATTGCGGATGAAATAAACTAACCATATATTTTAAAATGGCAGGCTGTAACAAATAAAAAGGGGAATGGAGGCAAAGCATAATTTACAATATTGAAAGGTTTAGGCCTTAAGGTGAATACAAGAGCTGTACTAACTAACTCACTGACTCTTCAGCTTTTCTATTTCAAAACTAGGTCATGTTTGGCACACATGTAAAGTTTTATTATTTTCAAAAACCTCAAAATTCTCCTTTTTGTGCTATGGCAGCTACATCTGCTGGAAGAAACTAGAATAACGGCTGCAACAGCCCTAATAGCGAAACTAGGCTAGCATCACAATTTGTGTAGCATATTCATCAAAAACCCGCTATGCTATAGCTCAACTATCTCCACAATTTGACAACACTCATTCTGCCACTACCCGCCTATAAAAAAAGCTTCCTAATAATCCCAATCCAATGTCACAAAGTGCATATTCTTCCCTAGAGGAGCATCAACAACATAAGAGGTGTTGTATTCTAAAAAACCAACTTAGCAGTAGAGTAGAGATTTCTATGAACTACTCTTGTGAGTTCCTATAAAAACACAAAATGGTCTATAGAGAAAACGAAATAAAACACAATCTTACATTAGCATCCAAATTAAAGTTGCAGAAGCGGAGAGCAACATAGTTTAATGCTGAGCGGGAAGAAGGAGGTACGATGTTTCTCGGATTGTCAGCTTGAATGCCTTTCAAATTTATACTGCCAAAATCACGAATCTGAGACAGCCAAATCATAGAGAAACAGAACAGGACAACCAAAAAAAAAAAAAAACAAGCGTGAGGGGCAACGGGTTCAATTCAGTTCAAACCCAAACGACACCGAAAATAAACATAATACATCACCATAAAAGAAAAACTTCAAAGCTTAAAATCTACCGTCATAAATGCATATTCAGAATCCAACAAAAAAACAGCAACATACAAGTGATAGAAACAATTCAAAACCATAAGATATGGCAAAATTGATATTTACATAACAGTAATGGAAGCAGAAAAACTAACTACTGATTTGAGAAATTATAGAGGACAAATCAAAACCTGGTGGAAAGGAAGAAGGCCTTGATGGGGATTTTGACACACGGATCATCATCCGGGGCACGGAATCCGCGAGTACGATCCAAATCAATCGGATCCGGGTCGATATGACAAGGGATTGCGGCGACAGTGAGGAAACGGTTGATGAAAAAGGGAAAGTGGGGGTTGGATAGTGAAGGAGAAGAAGGTGGTGTTAATATGTGGCGGTGGTTGTTGTTATACAAGAGGGAAGAAAGGGTTTTTATCCATCTTCCACCCATTCGCTGAAAGGGAAGCGGGAGTCCCTTTTTCTGTTATTGCTCTGTGTTTTGTTGTCTTCTCGCGTTTCTCAACCCATTCTGTGTTTCTCGCTCACTCGCTTCCTCTCTTCCTTTCCACGTTTTTTACTTCAATTAATCTTCTTCTACACGATTTCTTTTTTATATTTTAGATATAATTAATCAAAAGTCTCTTAATTTAATTTAATTTAATATTTTATTTTACTCTATTTACTAAAGAAATATTGCACATTACTATCTTAAAAGTTGTTATATAGTCTAATTGATCCCTTTGATTAAATTTTTTAAAAAAATATTAACTTTGGACTACATAATATTAGGAGTGTATATGAATTGAGTAAATCTACAAAATTCGGTGAAATCCACTCAAACTGATAAAAAAAATGAGTTTGAACGGATATGTGGATCAATGTGGTTTTCAAAACTAAAAAAATTATTCAAAATCTACTCAACCCACAAAACTTACTCAATTCATAAATTTTACAATTACCTATTATATTTTTATAGGTCTCTTGGTGAATTGATATACGAGCAAATATTTATATATTTATCATTAGAATTTGGTTGAAGAGATTAATTTTAAAGTCGATACTTCTTTTTAAATTTTAGAAGTGTTCTGGTCTGGGCCCAGCCTCGGTCCAGCCCAATACCACACATGGCCCAGTAAGTGAACTAGCCCGACCGAACACACGCGCCCCATAGGACGGGCAGGGCACGCTCCCCCCCGGGATGGACGACGCGTCCGATAGCGTCTCAACATCCTCTCTTGTCGACCGAACAGGGCACACCCCGGTCCGTCGAGCAAGACCTTTGATTCCTCCACATCCTCGCGTTCCCCTCCGCGGGGAGAACAACCTGTCTCCGGGGAACCTCCCGAGCTCCCCTCAGCGGGGAGAACACCGTGCCCGGTGCACATTCTCCACGTGTTCCCCTCCGCGGGGACACGTCATCAACCAAATGCCCACCTCCGAAAGAGCAGGTCAAACCCACTTTCCGGAGATCAAGGAGCAGTTGGACTAGGGCGAAGACCACGTCCTGGACTTCATTACGCCACGTAAGCCCTAGCAGTCACCTAGGTTGGACCTGGCAATCCAGCCCAACGCAAGTGACCGTTGGCCCAGCGCTGGGGTCTCTCTATAAATACCCTTTTCACAAGAGGGTCAGGTAATTCACTTCTTACCCCATTTCTGTACTTTGCTCTCACTCTGTCCAACTCCTTACTTTGGTATCGGAGTGTTTTGCAGGTACACCCCCCCCCCCCCTTCTCCTCCTCATCACCGATGAACAGGTAGCAGTCCAACAGCGTGTGGCCAGCCCGTGATCCCCTTCTGATCAGGTCAGATCAAGAAGATATTTGAACAATGTTCTTGACTCTTATTTTGTAATTTGATGAATGAAAGTTTTGAAAATTTTGGTAAAAACTCTAAGATTGTCACACACCAAACATATAAGAGGTACATATTTATAATAGCAAATATCTAACAAACAAAACTCAAAATCACATGGATCCATGGACCGAATCAAAAAAGCCCGAAAATTCGAAAACACTATTCATCCTACGGACACACTATTCATCCGTACGGATAGCACTATTCACCGACCGACTTTTTTATCCCGACTTTTTGTCTGACTTTCTAAAACTTCTTATATTCGCGGTAAATGCAATCTCCAAAATATGTTTTCTTTCTCTTCATCAACAAAGATTTTAAGGCACATTTACAATCGTTTTGATAACAAGCTTCATAATATTATTTTTTGTAACTATTAGGGACAAAATCTTTATATCCAAATGTTGATCTTTCATTCATAAAATTGCATGACAACAGGGCAGTTCTGTCAACATCCATTTCCTACATGAACGTTCATTTTTGTATAGACTAACAATGTATCATTCCCCATTAAAGGAGATATGCATAACCTCATAATTATATTCATCAGCACATCTATAACACATGCAAAATTCACAATTTTAAAACACAATAAAATTCAAATTTCAAAATTGAACATAACAAAACCCAATTCAGTTACCTCACAATCCAATTGTTTATTTTTTGTGACTCCTTTGCGATTTTTTTTTATATTTAGTATAATTATACCTTCATACTTGACAATTTTCTACCTATTTGACTCTCACTTATGCATAAGATAAACTCTGATTTCTTAAATTTTTGTGACAATTGGTTTGGGCCTAGCACATACAAAGACTAAAATGAATGTCGCTCACATATTGTTGGGAAAAGTATCACATCATGAACTGGTTTTTAACCTAGATTTACTTCAGAATTTTGGTGAAACTTTTATTAGATGCTTGAATGCCTTCTCATTAAGTGTCTTTATTTAAAACATGATTTTTTTCCTAAGCATTGACATAGCTTGCAGTTCCAGCCCTCCACGTCAATTCTTTTTCTTATAGTGAATTAGAGAGTTAATCTTTCTCCATAATATATTGACTTGATCGAATTGAATAAATAAACTATTTTTATACTTGTCACTTTTTCTTATTCTTCTCACTCGTGTGAATTTGTTAACACTTTTTTTGTACATATTAATTTTATAAAGTCATTTATTTTAGTTGTCATTTTTTCCCACACATCAATAAGATTTTAGTGTATTTAAAATTTTTAATTTCACAACAATATCGCACACTGCTACCATCTTAGTAACAGATGTGACTATAATTTCTTTGGAGGAACCATGTCATATTTTGTTGACTAAATTCATGTCTCTCTTATACATGTATATGAAATATCATACCAATGTCTTTCTATCAAAAATTAATAATAATAAGGAATTACTCTTCACATCCTTAGTGGTGCTCATCCACCCTAGTGATCAATAATACTCTTAAAATGCATAACTTAACCTCCGAATACATAAAAAATGCAATCACATCCAAGTCTCAGACACAGGCCAGATCAGAGCTGAAAAAATAAGAGGTTAATGTTTGTATTTTTTTTTACAAAAGTTAACTTTCAGAATCCTTCATATTATCCCACACCATAATCAATATAGAAATAAGAAGAACATCATAAGTTAACATGAATCTTTAATATGGCATACATAAAATACATAACATTACATAGATTTTTGTTAATGTAAATCTAAAATTATATTTTTCAAACATTTTTAAAATATCTTTGATTGATCTTGCAACTGTAAAATCCATCTCGATCAAACATTTTGTTTTGTAACGGTGAAATGTATTCCACATAACAGTTAAATGTGCACCCGTCTTCAGCTCAAACTTGTTGAATGATATCTTCCCTTTGTTGTTAAACGAAGGTGAACGAAAATAGAGTTTCACATTTCTTTGATTATCTGAGTATCATAATAGATTCTTTAGTGTGGATTTCAAATCAACAAGATGGATGATCTTTGTAAATCTAAATCCAAGAGGGAGCCTCTTTCCGTTGATGTAGACAAATGTGAGATGTGAATATTGAGACATTTTGTGGTGATTTTGTTAAAATCATGAAGGGCGCCTATATTTGTACAAGTTTTAGATTAATATGGATTTTAGAAAATCAATTATGTCGCTGAGAATAGTCTGGAACTTTAATTCCAGAATAACTCATTTACGTTTATAAAAACACAAAATGGTTTGCTCGAACTTTAAATTCCAGATTTAACTCTATTAATAGTCGTTTTGGCATAATATTTAAGTGATAAACAAAAAAAAATTCATTAACATATAAAATTGTACAACCCTTATTTATA
>CAWUDS030001688.1:202500-205000 GCA_963859935.3 Lathyrus sativus | reverse complement strand
ATTGTGGGATGTAATAAGCACATATAAGGGACCATCATCATTTTTCGAAAGGGACTCGATTCGTAAAAGCAACCATAAGGGACTTTGATGATTTTTTTTATTTGAGGGACTTGCTTTATGCATCCCACTTAACCATTATTCGTAGGCAACTTGAGGGATATCCTTAGGAAGTGAGACGGCGATTAAAATCGACTTACGTGTGTGACGTGTTTATTTTAATTATCTTTATTTAAAAGTGATCTAAATTTATTTTAATATTACATACATGTTGTTACACTCCCTAATTACTAACCATAATAATAATTAAATAATTAAACAACTTTACATCCAAGAAACAATTACAAAATAATAAGCAAAATAATTAAATAGCAAAGATAAATAAAATATAAATAAGCAATAATAAATAATAAAGGGGGTTAATTCTAAGTTTACTCGGCAAGACATCGCATCTTGTGCCTACGTATCCTTACGGGAGTGGAATCAGAGTAATCGTAGTTCCCCTTAAAAGGGAGGTTAGAGATCTCTTGACAGTGGTCAAGGTCTCAAGGGGAATAAACGCGCCTTAAGGACACGCTTACGCGGAGTGTAGGAACTCCAAATTTCTACGTTGAAATGTTAAGTTGTAATTAGGGTTAAATTAGGGATTCCACGGCGGGAAACCCTAAAATGAGCGCAGCGGCTCTTTGACCTAATGCTAGGGGTAAAATTGTAATTTTGCCTGCGGCGAGGCATTTGTGAAAATTAGGTTTTGTGAGGTTGTATATGAGGAGCAGTTACAATAATATGATACAGTTTAACTTGAAAATACGTAAAAACAAAGGGGCAACATATAAAGCTGCACAATGAACAAATGTGTTAGTAGACAGAAATATATAAATTTCCAGACAAGTCATGAGAGAGGATTAGGAAATGGCTTATTTTTATGGTCTTTATTTTATGATGTGTAAAGAACTCTTAACTTAAATTTGGCATTGGAACCCTAAATATTAAAAAAAAAAAATTATGAAAAGATTAATGTTTATTATTTTTTGAGTGTTTTTGGTTATTTTTGATATCTGAGTCAACTAAATTAAAAAACAGCAAAGTTAAGAATAAATAAAAAACAAATAAAACAACATAGTTGGGCCGGTGGTCAACCCGGACCCAACCCCAAAGCCACGAGCGATTTCCCTATGCATTTAGAGTTTTTGCCATTCTGGGTCGCACGAACGGCGCAATCTCTTCGTCTCGCACTTCTCTGCTTCCTCTTCATTCTTTCATTTCTCTATGATGAACAATTCTGAAAACAAAAACAACCGTGTTAAATACAAAGTTATCAGGATCTCCCGCTTACGTTTTCGTTCGTGATCGGTGATGAACGTATGAGGAGGCGATGATGAGACTTTAATCTGAGCCTGGGAAGGAATTTTCCCGTCGTAGATTGAACGACGCTGGTGAATTCCTTTGAAAAAGTTTCCTGATGGGCTTTGATCTTCCGTTCGTGGCCGTTTTGTACCCGTTCTTCGCTTCCTCGTCTCTTCCTCCACACGCGACCGCTCTTCGCACTATTCTGCTCTAGGGTTTCAAAGGTTGTATCCTTCCTTCTTATATCCTCTTTCGATTTATTGGGCTTTTGACGATTTGTTGGATTTACGTTTTGATTTGTCCCAATATTGATTTTCAGAAACTAAATTTTTGATTTGATGGAAATTTTCCTTTTTCGGATTTCAATTGGGTACATATTTTTGATTTGTCTAATATGATTTCTTTCCCTCCTTGGATCCGTCCTGATTGGATTTCCTCTGAACCTCTTTGGCCCAATCGTGACCTACTTTGCTGAACTGCATCTGGATATTTATGATTTGTTTTGATAGCCGGATTTGTTATGGATTTTTCAGATATTGATTTTGCTCGCTTGGATTTGGTGGTCGGCCTGTTTGTGGGTAACTGGTTTTCTTAGGTTTCGATTGGGGTTCCAGCTGATTGGTTTGTGAACTGGTTTGCCTTGCTTTTCTGATTTAAACTGATTTCACCCTTCTTTTCTAAACTGAACTGGGACTATGGCACGCATGATGTTGGGCCATGATGTTTATAACCTGAGCAGAAACATTGTAACTGATATGGTTTTTTATTGATACAATCGCGAATCATCTGTTTTTCTTCTGATATAATTCTGGTTTGGTTTTCCAACATCCTTTTTTGATGTTTGCTCATGGATTCAATTCTTAACATTTGTTGGTTTGATTTTCAGAATTTGACCCATCAGGATTTGTTCGAGGCAAGTTTTAATTGACCTGTTTTATACCCTACTTTTTGATGCAGTCGAATTGAATCCTCTGTTACTCAGAGGTGTCTGCTATTGACTTGTCCAGCTTGTGGTTTCTTGTTTTTTAATATGACTTAAATTTGATTCATTTATTGCACTTGCTGTTCTATTTTCGATTTGGTTCAATGGCTTGTGAATTTGGGCTATGATGTTTTATAATTGAGCCCTGTGCTTGATGCCTTGCACTGAGCTTAC
>CAWUDS030001688.1:85000-112500 GCA_963859935.3 Lathyrus sativus | reverse complement strand
GTGGTGAACGGCGAAGGTGATCTCTCTGATGTTATGGATTCGCGTTCAGTGATGGTGATCTCTGAGCGATGATGACGATTGCTTCGTCTGAGCTCACGCTGTTTAGGGTTTTCTGCCTCCTTTCTTCGCTAGGGTTTCTCCTCCCTTTATACTACTCTCAAACTCGTGGGCTTGGACCTCCTTCCGATTTTATGTTATTTGAAAACTGATTCTCAATGATTGATTTCTTTCTGGATTGGTCGGAGATTTATTTCAATCTGATTGTGATTTCCTTTCCTTTTCAGGTTCTCTTGATTGGATTTTGCTGATTTGATCTGAGATAACTTCCGTTCTGTTTGATTTGTTGGATGCTCATTGAATGACAAATTCAATCTTTGATCTGTTTGCTAACTCTGAATTATTGTTTGGCAGGGAACGAATAGCAGTGAACTTGGGCCAAAATGAAATTAGCAGCCCAGAGTTTGGTTTATGGGGAATTCACCGGATTTGAGGATTAGGGTGATGTTCTTTGGAGACTTGCACTCGTTCCTGCTCTGAGACTAAACTCTTCCCTTCTGACGACTCAAAATTGTCCATACCGACTAGGGTTTTGTGAATACCACTCGTGGACTTAGGAGTCTGTAGGTTCCTGCATCGACCTGTATGTCCTGGGTGTGAATAACTAACGTTGGGTTAGTTAATTTTGTTTGGTAAGAAAAGACAACACCCTGCTTCACTTCTTGGATTTCCTTGAGCATATCTGATGATGATGTATTGGTTATGCAGGTTATATGCTGGTGTAAGGTGCCTCCTCCTCATTTGTCCTTGTTGCTGATATGGCTACTCGTATTGTTGATTCTGCAGCATCTGATGTTCTTGGCGTTCCAGTTGGGGCTAAAGCGTAGTGGATCCTGACTGATGGGTTTTTTAGGTTTGTCTAGATCACACTCACCCTACCTTGTGAGGATACTGAATTGATGATGGTTTGCTGATGAGTGTTAGTATTATTCTTGCAGGGAGCTCAAAAGGGGACCTGTTGCAGGGAGTTTGCAGAATTTCCTTGCTTAGCATCTACACTTTTTTTTGGTTGAATTTTACTCAATATGATCTGTTGTGTTATTGCTAAACCAGACATAGAACTATGTTGCAAGCCTGCAACATTGTTCTGCTGTATAGTTGTCGCAGAACCTTGTAAGTTTGATGGCTGCATTTGAGAGATCGTTTGATTTTCATGAGACTGTACTGAAGTAACTTGAGATTGTGACTGTGCTGTTGAAAACATATGAGTTGGGGAAGCTGTCCAGGTTGCAAGGACAAGATGGGTTTCCTGAACTTATGAGGTTTACACTCTGCTTTTCTATGCTCTCAATTTTCTTTGAGACTAGGCGTAATGATGTGCTTAGGAATCTGTAGGAATGTTATCATGCGTTCTGGAATTATTCTGTATTGCTTCGACCTTTCCACCTGATCTGACTTGGGTTGTTGAGGGGGTAGAATCATACTGCTGCTAATTCCCCATTAGGTGAGCCTGTCCTGATGTTTTCTTGAAAGAGACTGATAGAAGTTACTTGTCTGGTTGTGTTTTCATTTTATGTACATCTTATGCTTTCTGAACATTTTCCTTATGTGTGATTCACTCTCTATAGTCTGAGATTGGACTAATTGATTATTGTGAGGGTGGCAAAATTCGGGGACTAACAGGGCCTATGCAGAGACCTTGATTTGATGGGGCTTTTCCAAGCAAATTATGTGCAGAAGGTTGTTTTAGTGAGTAATGTTATCGACATTCTCGTCAAGTTCATCACTTATTGCTATACTCCTGGCTTCTGAACTAGACTCGAATGGTAACGGCAGAGTTCCATTCCCAATGGCCTGTTGTTGTTCATGTTGTTATTGCAGGTTGTAACTAGTGTTGCTTGGTTTGTGGTAGCTGATATTGGTTCTACGGTTTTGTTGCCTATTTCTTGAGCTATACTGTTTTAACTCTGTTATGAAATTGGGGTTGCAGAATCTTCTGATGCCTTGTCCTATGTTATTTTGCCGCAGCTTGCTGTGTGCCTTATTCTTCTGCACATGGTTCAGAACTGATGCTGCTCATGAACTATTTAGGCTTTGAGTTCCAAATTCTGAATCTGACATTGATGCGTTTGTGGCTTTTCAGGTGTAGGAAACTTCGGAACCAAAGCGACTCAGACCTGCCGGCATCCGGGTCCGAGTCCAAACTTGCCCATGTTGCCTTATTCTCGTATCAGTTTGGAAATCCAATCACGGCAAAACGAATCAGCCCCACTTCTTTTATTTTTTCTATCTCTCGGATGTCCCTTACGATAAGAACAATGACTACCTGATCTGACGCCGGTGGCTCAGATTGGTAACGGGAGTAGGATGCGGCTTTAGTCGTACCCTCCCGACACTCGATGATGATAATGTTCTGAGAGTGTCAAACAAATCTTCTAACCTCTTTTCCTGTGGTTTGTTTTTGCTTTGATGTGCAGGTGATCAAGAGTCGCGTGAAGAACTCAAGGGAGGAAGATTATGAAGAACACTTAGAAGCTTAGGACTTAGAACTTTTTAGAATAGATAGCCAATGTAATGAACCTTTTTGTAAACCAGTGGGTATAAAGTTCAAAATTATTTATCCATTTCCATTGTAAACTAAATATTTATGAAATAAAGTTCAAAAATATTTATTCACTTCTTATTTGTAAATAATAATTCGAAAATTATTTAAATTCACTCCTTAGATGTAAATTGCAAATACTTATGAATAAAGCTTCAAAAATATTTAAACTCACCTCTTAGTTGTAAATTATAAATATTCACGAATAATATTCGCAAATATCTAAACTCATTTCCCTTTTTGTATTGGACAATATTATGAATGAGATCCACTCTCTTTATATTAATTGACTGCTTACCGTAACCGGATTAAATCTGACCAAAACTCAAACTGAGTTCCTGCTTTCCAAATAACCTTAGCAGTATCTGCTTCCTCTCAGGAATACTGTCCCACTTGTCTCAAAATTACAGACTCCACGTGAAATGACCAAAATGCCCCTGTGGTAATTCCTGAAATAAAACGCACTCATATGATTGGTTAGTGATTAATGGATGCAAAATGAAATGCTATGTGAAATGAACTGACTAAATGTAAGGGTAAAATTTGGGGTATTACAGTTGCCCCTATTTAAATAGCTACACCGGATGATTTGAGTGACGAAGACTCGAGGAATCGTGGTGGAGAGATTTAAATATAGATAACCGAAAATTTTGCCCTTATATGCGATGATATGCAATGTTATGGTCAAAACGAGAACAGACTAATGCAGGCCATGCCATGAATATGGTATGATGCGTATGCTGGGATGATGAATGCGAAAATGCTGACGAAACATGACGTCACCGAGACAGACGCCACGAGAAGAAACACACTGGGGAAAATGACGCGCTGAGACACAGTACATCACTGGGGAATTCTAAAAATGATAGTCAACTGGTGCGAATGACCAATTGTCACTTTTAGAAAAGGAATGAGATCCTCGAATGGAGATGGTACCTATGAGACGGCCTCCACTGGGGAATCTAAAAATAAAACTGGATCACGTACGATTGTAAGATCGATTACAGAATGCTGGAGCATTGAGCAAGGAATAACATCCAAGCTTCTGTAAACTACCCCTCGTGACAGGATCAAACGGACTTTTCGGAACTCCGTAGCAAATATACAGGGTAAAGACCGACTGTATGCCAAAATAAATGGACTTTGATGGGAATTGCCCTGATAAGCTTCTCGAGGGAGAACTGTCACTTATCGTTGGAAGGGACTTATGTGCAAAGAATGGATAAGCACTCAAATAAAGAGGCTGCTGCTTATCTGATAAATAAATCTTCTCGCATTTAAGGTCGGCGCCTGGAATGCGATTCTGATTTTTCTCTTACTGAAGGATAAATAAACTGCTTCAAGATCGTGCTCTCTTGAATATGAAACGGGTAAACTGAACTTCCTCATACTTTCAGAATGAGACTGGCTGACTGAATTTACTCATACTCCAGAATCGTGCTCTTCTGAATATGAAACTGAATGACTGAAGATATTCATATTTCAGAATCGTGCTCTCCTGAATATGAAACTGGATGACTGAATATACTCATACTTCAGAATCGTGCTCTCCTGAATATGAAACTGAATGACTGAAGATATTCATATTTCAGAATCGTGCTCTCCTGAATATGAAACTGGATGACTGAATTTCTTCATATTTCAGAATCGTGCTCTCCTGAATATGAAACTGAATGACTGAAGATATTCATATTTCAGAATCGTGCTCTCCTGAATATGAAACTGAATGACTGAATTTACTCATATTTCAGAATCGTGCTCTCCTGAATATGAAACTGAATGACTGAATTTACTCATATTTCAGAATCGTGCTCTCCTGAATATGAAACTGTTCAAACCTCCCCGTACTTCGAGGTCGTACTCTCCTGAATACGATTTGGTTCAAAACCCCCTATACTTCAAGACGACAGGTAAATGGAAGCCCAACTGCTCCATGGAGATGGCCATTTGCTGCGAGTCATAACGAAGATAGGATTTGGCTTCTTAGGCGAGAAATGTCGCATACTGACGCTGTAAATGATTGTAGTTGATTTTCTTGAAAGATGGTGCAAAATAAATGCACGTCCGGGTACAGTGATAAACTTCTCAAGCGAGATAGTCGCGTATCTGTCATGGTATGGTGAAAATCTTTAGATGGTGCAAAATAAATGCACGTCCGGTTGGGCTTGACTACCGACATGACTGAGATTCAATCTAGGATCGAGCTAGAAAGAAGACTGGTAATCAAGACTCCATCGAGGGAATGATCTCGAAGGGTAAATATCTTATCCTGGTAAGGAAAGATAGCTGAAGTAACCGTCATCCACGAGGATCAAGCTCTGTGGGGAAACTGGAAACAAGTAAGTATTTTATGCTTATGGCTGACAATCTATTTGGAGAGAATGGACAAACCCCAGTTACTAGGTGGTAACGACCAATGATGGAGACACGATGAACCTGTGCATGTTATCGCGTATGTTAATGCATATGTTAATGTGAATGTACGTTAATGTCTATGTATGTTAATGTTTATGTATGCAAGATGTTATGAAATGAGTATGTAATGAGTATGTAATGAATATATAATGAAATAGGCATGTGATGCTTATGCCCTTGCGTATGCTGACGAAACTGACTAGAGACGGGACGAGAGATGAAATAAACATCTCGACGGAGGTACCCTGTGTTCTCTGCAACCAAATACGTCAATCATGGGTAAGAAGGATCAATGGTGGAACCAACTCTGGTTTTAAAGTTCTGAATTTTCTGGGGAGAAGGTAATCTGCTTGGGTGCACAGTATCACGTCTTCACATGGGGAGAAGAAAACCTGAGGGACACTTTCGAGTTACCCAAGAAAAAGTTGTCAGCTTATAGTCTCTCTGGGGACTATCACTGGGAGCATGTCGGTGAAATCTTTGATGTCTTAGGGACCACCGGCTCCATCCAAAGTATTGTCAGCTTAAAGTCTCGCTGGGGACTATGATGAGGCAATAGTTTGAGAGCCTGTTGCAACACTGAGATTTATTGGGGATGAAGGTCGCCATGAATAAAATCCATCGGGTGCACGAGGAAAAGTTACGAAATCGCATAGTTTTGATTTTGCAGGACCTTGTAGTAGTCGCCATTTGGTTCCCCTTTTTTAGAAAACACGGTGCCCCAGGATACTTGCGTTGTGAGATATGGTCATCTCAAGAGGATTTTATAGAGAACACGGAGTCTGGTTGCCCCACTGTTTTCAAACTCTTTGAGAGGTTTGTCAGGTCTCGACGTAACTGGCACAAATTAATCGTGTTACGACGAAATTTTTGAGAAATAGCTCTTAAGAACTTCAGACTCGCGTTGGTAAGCGAACTGGGAAACCGCCTGCCCCTGTTTAGCAGGATCTTCAAGTTCCATGGGTTATGTCCATATGTAAATCTCTAAGATATCAAGCAAAGTCGTCATGCCTGAAATGCCTATCCCGAGCTTGTCAATGTACACATATATTTGTCTTGAATTTTTGTTTTGAAGAAGATATCGCAATAACTTGTGACCGAAATCACTAGTCAGGATATAAGTTTTAATTATAATGCCAACATGAATTTTTTTCTGAGCATAGCTCGTAGGAGTCAGGAAACGTGATCTTGTCAAGTATGATTTCAACCGAAGTCCTACTTCAATTAGGTCTTTTAAAGGTTGTATCGTGGCTTGGTTCACGGTTTAAGAAACAAAGGATATAGGCTCAAAGTTATATTTATACCCACCCCTTCTTCGTGATGTTCTCCAATCCTAATTCAGTTAACCGAATACGAAACGCTCATATCTCAAGCGGATTTGCTATGGTCGAGAACTTATCAAGGCTTTGGACATGGCAGTCACTCACCTGTTTCTAATGGCAATTGGTCACACGACTTTGTTCTTTATAAGGATTCAAAAACTAATGGTTTATTGCTCTTATTCCCTAACTTTTGCCTGGACAGCGTCTATTGATTTGACTTTGGAGTCCAGCGGGATGCCCCAGTTTTGCCTAAGCCTCCTTCATAGGTTTTGACTTAGCGGGCTCTTATTTTTTTTTCGAATATTCTTTTATGCACAAGTCGTGTAAATCTTTTGAAAGGCTCGTGACTGCCCCACTCCTTAGGTAACCGAGGGATAGCCATTGTATTGGACTTCTTAAGATGCTAAGGATAAATTCTCGAAGGTTTGCTCTTCCTTTTTGAGGATCTAAGCGCTCGATCGGTTTAACTGAAACCTGCCCTGCCCCAGGTTAAGATGAGGGTTCTTAAAAAAAAAACTCCTACTTCAAGGCTCAAAGAGGTTAACGAGGGATTAACATCCTTATATCTCCAGTGTATGGGATTTGAAACAATGCCTTACATCATCAGCGGGTTTCAATCAAAAGCATACGACAAGAAATCTGACGTTTTGGGTTCGTCATCCTCCTCCTAATTCTCCATCAGAACAAGAGATCGGGTAAAGTTGGCATTATGATTTATGAAAACGTTTTTTGAATGAGTGAAACGAATGGATTTATTCAAGACAAACATATGCGTTGCATTAATTAATCAAAGATAAACAAGTTCGTACATGCTAAATATGCTTAATCAAAGAGAAATACATATAAATAAACAAATGAACTGTCGGAAAAATCCTTCTAAATGTTTATGAAATCTTGCATTCAAGAGTAACAGTTTCCTTTGGCGGAGCCTCAATGGAAAGGACGTCTGGTTTACGATCACTGTGAGTCGTCCCGGCTTGCCCCAGTTACGTTGGTCACATCTTCAACAGTTTTCAGTCGTTGCTTCAAAATAACTTTCCCAGATTCTTTGTTGATCCCGGTCATATCACCTTGAGGGTTACTGAAATGAAGCGAGCTAGGCCCTTGAATAATTACTGGATTCGACTGATTTGCCACAGGAGTAGCATGCTTTGCAGAATTCGAACTCGACAAGTGAGGGACCCCGAGAGGAGTCTCGATCTTCAGCTGAGCATCGCTAAAAGAAAACTTCTTCGTTTCTAGCAAATCTCTGACAACTTTCTTAAGAGCATAGCAATTCTCTAGATCATGGCCGGGCGCACCCTCATGAAATAAACAATGAGCGGTAGCGTTGTGACTTGCAGGTAATGGATTAGGCGGAGGACCCAAAGCACTGGTGGTAATCAGACCTTGTCGTACCAAATGGGGGTATAACTCAGTGAAAGTCATTGGAATTGGAGGACAAGGCTTATACTGGCTCTTACGGGGATAAGGAACCTGACCCTGTGATTGCTGGTGAACAGGAGCGTTGGGCACTCGTTGACTGTTGACAGGAACTTGCATAGGCGAATAACCGGAAGGTTGTTGATAAACTGGTGCCTGATATACCGGAGCTGATTGTACAGGCTGGCGTGCAGGAAACTGCTGATCGAAAGGAGGTGCAACAGTAGCTACATAGGGTTGTTGAACATATAGAAACGGATAACCTTGAACATAACTCTGTTGATATTGTAAAGGTTGAGGAGTAGCCTTTTTGCGGTTCCTCGAACGTGTAGGTCCTTTACCAGGGTCTGAGTTAGGAGTTTTGCACTTTGGAGGGGTAGCTCGTCGAACTGGTTGAGCACTAGGAGGCACCAAACCGGATTGAAGGTCGTGAGGAGGTACATTCTCGACAGTAACAGCTGGTTGAGGTTCCACAACGGTATTAGTCTTAGAATCAACAGTAGACTGAGCATCCACCTTCACACTAAGAGCTCGTAGCATTTCCAAAATCTGCCCTACACTTCCTCGAAGATCTTCGAGTTCATGGCTGACACGGTTGATCTCTTGGTTTTGATCTTCCATCCTTTTGAAGGGTCGTATTGATGCAGAGAACTCAGGGTGACAAAACTGGAAGGTGAGAGAACCGAGTATAAGAAATTGGGAGACACATGCAATGCAAAAGTATGATGCTAAAATGTGAATGCAAATGAAGATTTCATGGAATTCAAATATTTACGAATATTGCGGAATACCAAAGAAACTTTTAATTCATTGAAGACAAATTACAAATAATATCCTTGCAACCGAAACGAGCTAAATAAAAGCTTAGAAAATCCTAGAGAAGCATCTTCCACAACTTCAGTGAGCAGACGGAGATCCGGAGGAAAATAAATATTCGTAGAGCCTTCTCTTCTTGTAGGATTGTATCTCATCATCCTTTGACTGAATCTGCTTTTGAAGTTCTTCGTACTCGCTGACCATCACATGGTACTTGTTCTTCCATGATTCTGTTTCGAGTTGTGATTTCTTCAAAGTAATCTTCAAAGTCTCGGCTTCAGTCATGAAATACTGGACAGGTTCCTCTCTTTGAGGTACAAGATTTTGGCGAGAGTAGGGCATCTTCAACTCAATGGCTCTTCCTCGGACCCATTGAAGGTATGGTTCCATGGACACACAATTAGGTCTTCCCAAACTTTCTTTGTCCCTCCTATGCAGATGACTCAAAGAAGATAGAATCCGATCTTGAAGCTTTTTGTCGTCTTTAAAAAAGATCTTTTCCACATGAATACCCTTAGGCGGTTCCTTCAAGGGATATCCCAACTGTCGGCGAGCTAAGACTGGATTGTAGCTAATTCCTCCATTGAAACTGAGCAAAGGCACGTTGTTGAAGCTTCCACAACTATCAATGATCGATATCCCATCGTACATGCGATTATACCAATCAATATCAGAGTGAGTTAGAGCCATAACTTTTTGCGACCAATGTTCTTGATTAGCTCTCCAAAACGGACCGGACTTGGGTAAGTGAGAAATAAACCACTTGTACAGTAATGGCACACAACATGTAATCGTTCCTCCACCATGAAAGTTCCGAAGATGTACTGAATGATAAGTATTACCCAGTAGTGTCGGAACTAGATTTCTTCTCATGAAGGTCTTGATTGCATTAAGGTCCACAAACCCCTCAAAACTAGGAAAAAGCAGCAACCCATAAATGAGCAAAGCAAATATTGTCTCGAAGGCGAACATGTCTTTATGATCGGCATAAAATTGGGCCTTCTTAATTAGGAAGTCCCTGGGAAAACCGGAGGTCCCCCCTTTGGTGATCATATTGTTTTCGACATCGGATATCCTTAGACAAATGGCTTTAGCAATATCTTGTTCTTTAGGGTCTTCCTCCAAGAAAGGGAATGGAGACTTATCCAAGATCGGCAATCCCATCAACTGAGAGTACTCTTCTAAGGTAGGTAAAAGCTGATAATCTGGAAAGGTGAAGCAGTGATAATCTGGATCATAAAACTGTAGCAAAGTCGCAAGAAGTCCTTCGTTTACTTGAACCTTCAACAAAGACAATAGCCTTCCATATCTGTTTTGGAACTCTTCTTGATCTTGAACCAAATCTCTTAGCTTCTCTAGGACTTCCAAATTAAAACCCTTAAAAGTAAATTTCAAAGTATGCCTTCTAGAGTGATCCATGGTATCCTGCAATGTTCATAAATAGAGTTTGAATTCCATGAAGTCTTAATGTAATATGATGCTTTATGGATGCAATGCATGAAAACACACAAAGTCCTAGGTTAAAGGCTCGCATGAGGTTCAAAGGCAAGTACCCTCCCTTGAAGTTAGATGGTTCATCCTGTCCTACAAAAGTAACCAGGTTCTAAGGGATCTCAATATCATTGATCTTTCACAAGGATGGTTGTTCAGAAGGCAACTTACTTGCCAACCAAAACCCTCCAAGTTTAAGATCTCAATGAGCGTAGTATCGAGTGTCAACCAACTTTAGTCTGCACCAAAGCCGGTTACCTCACTACTTTCTAAAGGCCAAGATGAGTTAACTAGGGTTCTAAAAGTCAGTTAGTGCGTTGACAACATATGGCAGCCTCAATATTATCCTCAACTTGACTTAAGGAATATAAGCACCAACCAAGAAGTCGCACTAACCATGGCCACCAGATCAACCGTATCGATATACGTCGTACAGTTTCCTTGGTCTATTGCCATTTACCTAAGGTACACTAGATCCGGGTGTAGGACCTATCTCACAGCACAAGGAACAGTCCCACAATCAAAGCACAAATATATACATGCAAATGAATAATAACACAGATAGTAATAAATATGAACAAGTTAGGGATAACCCTCAAAAGTTAAAGGAGTCCCCAGTGAAGTCGCCATTTTCTGTTGCGGTGGAAATAGGATCACAAACTATTAATGAGTTTGAATCACAATTCAATTCACAACCGCTCTTTGATTTATCCGAAGGAAAAGGTCAAAAGAGGGAAAATCTATTTTGCATCGTAAACACAATGCGGGGAAAGATCTAGGGTTCGGGGGTTGGTTAAATTTAGGGAAGGTATTAGCACCCTAAACTTCTGTAGTACTCTACAGGAACCTTTTGTTCAAATATTTACTATTTGCTTTATTATTCTTAAGGTATATGTACAAAGGGATTAAAAGTGAGAAAAGAGACCTAAGGGGTTAATTCTAAGTTTACTCGGCAAGACATCGCATCTTGTGCCTACGTATCCTTACGGGAGTGGAATCAGAGTAATCGTAGTTCCCCTCAATAGGGAGGTTAGAAACTTCTTGACTGTGGTCAAGGTCTCAAGGGGAATAAACGCATCTTAAGGACACGCTTACGTGGAGTGTAGAAACTCCAAATCTCTACGTTGAATTGTTAAGTTGTAATTAGGGTTAAATTAGGTTAGGTTAGGGATTCCGCGGCGGGAAACCCTAAAATGAGCGCGGCGGCTCTTTGACCTAATGCTAGGGGTAAAATTGTAATCTTGCCTGCGGCGAGGCATTTGTGAAAAAATTAGGGTTTGAAGTTTGTAGTGGTGAAGTTTTAAGGGTTTGAGGACTATTGACACGGCGGTCAAACGGTTAGACCTAACCTTCGGATGTGTGCAATGTGACAGAAATATTGATGAAGGTGTGAGATAATTGAATTGCAAACAGGGAATAAGACAGAAGTTAAAGCCATACAAACAGAAATTTAAAGGCAGAAATTTAAAGCGCGATTATTAGATTCGCGGGGTTACATATGAGAAGCAGTTAAATATAGTAATGAGATTTAAATAAACCAAACAGGCAGGAAGAGCTGCAAATGATGAACCCTGTCAATAAGCAAAGTTAGACGGTAATCGGACGAGTCAGGAGGAAAAAAAAAAAAAGTGCGAGGTTGGAGATTTTTGTTGTTTTTAAAGAAAACGGTTTTTTAAGAGAAAAATGTTTAAACATAAAAAGATTAGTTTTAATTTTCAAAAAAAGTTTTACTTTAAATATTTACTTAAAAAAATGATGTTATTACCTTTTAAAAAAAATATTTTTCAATTTATTATTTTTCAAGAAAATTCTAGTACTATTTATTTTAAGAAAAACAAATAAATATTTAAAAAAGGTTTTAAGAAAATGATTTTAATATAAAAAAAGCACTTTTTTTAAAAGAAAATAAAAAGGAAAATAAAGAGGGTTGGGCCGGTCATCACTTCCGGACCCAACCCGGTCCGTGAGTAACAAAAACCAAAACGCAACTTTTAGGGTTTCAGAACCCTGGTATCCCTTCACGGCGCCGTCGTTACTTCTTCTTCTTCTCTCTCGACTCTTTCTTCTCCAATCCTTGTATTCTCTGCATTCTCTTCTGCAAAACATAAAAAATGAAAAAAAGATGAGTTAACGCGAGGATTTACATTTGTTCCTCGGTGGTTTATAGCCGATGATGTAACATCCTAATTTTTCCATACACTAAATAATATATCTAGTTAGATTTGAGATTTTAACAATGCTAGTTATTAAAAATTAAATGTTGAAACTAACACTTATAATAATTAATTTATTAATTAATTACTTTTTATATTTATTACTTTTATTCTTCAATTTGAATATCATCGTTTCATTTTATAAACTAAACTTTGAAATTTAAATTGGTACTTAAAACCCTTAACTTTAAGTTAATTAATTATTCATATTATTATTATCATTATTGTTGTTCTTGTTTTGTTATTATTAATTGATTTTATTTTATTTGAATATTATCATTTTACTCTATAAACCAATTAATAAATAAAATAATCTTAAGACAATAAAAATATCAAATAACTATCCTTTTTACTATTTTTATTATTATTAATATTATTAACATTTTACTTTTTATAAAAGAAATATATATCTCATTTTCTATTAATATCCTACATAATATTATGTCATGAAATCAAGCTCCCATACCTTTGTCATAAATTATTTTCACAAAGTCATACTAGAACACCTAAAGCACTATTGATGAAAGATTAGTAAATATTTGATAGAGACATATTTACTAGCAAGAGTTGAAAAGTTGGAAGGTATGGGCAAAAGATGATAAATTATGTTATTTTAATATTTTACAACTAGTATAAATAGGGGTCTCTTCCACCCCATTTTCATTCATTCATTCACAAATCATCTTTCTTACTTCTTTACTTCTTTCCTTCTCTAATTTCTTCATATAGCAATATTAGTTTTAGTTATCGAAGTTCCCACGATATCGGTTCGTAACCTTTAGAGTATTTTGTGGTAAAAGTTCTTCTAAAGTTTCAAGGGAGTTTTATACGTCAAAGTTCTGCCCAAATCATTTTCATAAGTAATCGGTAAGCCGTTATAATGTCCATTTTATTTTAATTATATTATTTTAATTATGTTATTTATATAAAGGTTATTTTAAATTTTCTATGCAAATTCCGTTCAGACGTCGATATATTGAACTTATAAAGTCCAAAATAAATTTTACCATTTTAAGTCGTTATAATGCCCAAATTTTATTATAATTTAAATGTTATTAGAAATATACTCTTGACAATTTTCTAAAACAAACAAATTCAAAAGGAGGTATAATATAATTTATATTTGAATTTAATAATTATTTTGGAGGTTATTATGATATATTTAAATAAATAAATATTTCAAGTTATAACGGGATTATGTTCAATTAACCATAAATTATATTCTAATTATTTCATAAATTTCGTACAATCCAACGGTTATCGTAAATTAGGTTCTTGGCAAAGATCGAAGACAACACTTGTGGACTTTCAACAACACTCAACAAAAGGTGGGGGCAAGATTTCGTATACGATTGGGACGGTTAGCGTAAAATAACTTAATATATATGTGTGTAGTGGTGACCTAAGCCCTACTAGCGATAAATAATTAAGGAGAGCCTATTCTCAAATAATGATTTTCACAAATCACTAGGCGAGGTTACGCCGGCCTTAATTAATTATCATAGGAATAATCTTTGACAATTTGGTATTGTATTGTGCTTGCATTATTCGGTTAATTTTATAATTGTTTATTTTATTTATACTTGAATGATTGTGATTGATAGATTAAGGAAATAATCGGTTAATGAGAGAAAAACATTGCTAGATATTAAGTAATTGATCCCCATTAACATAAGGAAAGTTGGATACAATGAGTAGTTATATTTGGTTGGGTTCTGGCTAAGGAAAGACTTGGTCGACTATGCCGTTTACAGTCCACCTCTCTTACCTGGGAAGTTAACCATACAATTACCCATTATACAAACTGAACTTATTATGTAAGGACAAAGATCAAATATGGCAAGACATTGGATGGATTTGGTACTCAACCTAAGTATCTAGATAATAAGTATAACTTGAAAAGTTGATACGATAATTCCCCATTATTAACTTAATACTTATGGCTAAGAGTTGCCACAAGATGAGTGAGTGATCATATAGACTTGCATTAAGGAATGTGTAAGTCCACCGCCGTGCGGTATGGGACGCACGAGGTTGATCAGTCGCCTGCAATCCCGACGGGGATTATTATCTATGCATGCTAGGCAAGACAAGGTTCTTGGCCTGAATTCTCAGGGACGATCGACTTATAACACCTAGGCTCCATGTGAAGTTAGGTGGCGTAGCTCTTGGTAATTGGGAGTACGTTGGTGGCATGTGGTCTAGTGATATCTGATCTTGGTAAATGGGATAGATATCATTGACAGCGTTTAGTGGCCTGAGTCAGCATATAGTTCAGGGATGCATTAGAATAAATAAAGTATATGTAATTGTGGGTATAAGATACGCTTGTTTGTATAAATATGGTTTCCATATATATTATTATTTTACACATTCATTCCCACTTTTAAACTTGTACATGAATCTTAGCCCTGTGTCATTTTTGTTTTGCATTTTGGATTATTTTATGACGATCAGACGATGAGCTCGAATCTTGCGTACTTCCCGACAACTCAGAAGGAAAGGATATGAAGTGACGTGGAGATGTGTTACTATAACATCTAGATTGGGAGCTGTTAGTGTTTTGTCAAACGCTAATCACATCCCTACTACTACAGTCAGTATAAGTGTCAGTCTTGTTGGACTTAGGAGGTCCCTTTTGGTATGCTTTCTTTTTGGTTTCCTTTCTGTACTTTTATTTTATGTTTTATCTATGTGGCAAGGCCGCTAGTCTTAACGGTGTCAAACTCTGTAAAATATATTTGAAGCATATGTATGTGAAACAGTATGTTTTTAAATAATTAAGTATTGTCCTTTAAAAATTTCAAATTTTTCTGTATTTTTATAAGGTTTCATTAGAATTCCACTAATGGGACATAGGCTGTCTCATTTAATGGTATCAGAGCTGGTCGATTCAGCTCGGACCGTAAGTGTCTAGAATTATACTGACTGTATCAAGTTGGATTCCAAACTGGATGATAACTTTTCTTCTGTGCATTGAGTCTTCATCTTGAGAGCCTTCTAGTATAATGGTCTAGGAAACTTATTTAGCACACTTTATTTTTCCTCCCCAACGGTCACAAACCCAACGGTAACGTAACGGACACTTCACAAAATTCACTTTATAAATACTTCACACCCATCCATTATTTTCATATCAATTCCTAAATATTTATCTATACCTTTCAAATGGCTAAATCCTTTCTTTTATTCATCACTCTTCTTGTCATTATTTTGTTTGTTATTGGTATCATCAAGCATGAAGAATTAGGTAAAGATTTCGTAGCAATAATGATAATTATAGTTTTACCACTATTAGTCTTAGCTTGGTTTACAAGTAGAGGTTTTTGAATGAGACATGGTCACGATTTTTGTAATCGTTGTTATTAAATAAATTGATACATTTTTGTTTATACATTAAATGTTGATTATGTTTTCCTGAATTCTAGTTATATTTAAGATATTAATTCAACATTTTAGACACAATTATCCCTTGCCTGTGGGAGACTTGATAAAAATCCTTATCGATGAATCATTCATTGGGATATAAATATACATAATTGTTATGTTCTTTATGTCTTGTGAATGATTGAACCTAATAACTATTCCTTTTCAGGAAGTTATGGTTCAGAACGTCAGAGGTGCGAGGCGTGGTAGGAGTGCTGCTAGAGGCACTACTAGAGGTATACGTAGGAATGCGAGTGATGAAGTTACTCCTGAAGGAGCACCTACCATTCCCATTGGACGAGAAGATCATTCCCAAACTGGAACGAACTCTCAAGCTGACACTCGAGATGTTCGTGAACTTGCTGCAGCTGTGTTAGTTCAAACACAACAAAATGCTCAAATCCTGCAAATCACTCGAGATCATCAACTCTTTCAGCAACAACAAAGGGAAATGGTGCATGAGGATACAGGATTGAACTCGTTTCTGAAAGGAAAACCACCACAGTTTGGTGGTGACTTTAATCCGGAGGGTGCTGAGAAATGGTTGCAAGAAATGGAGAAGATATTTTCTTTCACTCACTGTAGAGAGAATAGAAGGGTTGGTTATGCAACATTCATGCTGACAGGCGATGCTGAAGCTTGGTGGAGAGGAAAGTATAGATTATTGGAAGAGGAAGGAAGAGAAATCAATTGGACCTTGTTCAAAGAAGAATTTTTGGGGAAGTATTTTCCAAAGTTATGTAGGAAAGAGAAGGAGAGAGAATTTCAGAATCTACGTCAAGGTGTGATGACGGTGGGAGAATATACTAGGAAGTTTGAATCCTTGCTAAAGTATTCTGAGTTTTACCGCTTGCATCCAAGGGAAGAATGGATGTGTGAAAAGTATCAAGATGGATTGAAATATGATATCCAGAGGGCAGTTTTACCTCTGCATATTATGCGCTTTGGTGAGCTAGTAGAAAGGTGTCTGGAGTTGGAAGGGATTGACAATAGGAAGAATCAATATGGATCAGGAGGATCAACCCAAAACAACAATCACAAGGGCCACTTTAACCGAGGCCACGGAGGAAGAATCCAACGAGGGGGTAGGCCATATCAAAGGCCTACACCTTATCATAACCAGGATTCTAGAAGGTTAATGTTCAAGTGTTACAGCTGTGGAGGGGCACATCTTAACAAAGATTGTCCAAATAGAAATATTGGAACTTGTTTTCGCTGTGGTCAGAAAGGCCACTTTCTCAAAGATTGTCCCCAAGGACAAAGTCAACCAACAGGCCAGAGGAGCGGCCTAATAAACAATAACAACATAGGGAGAGCAAGAAATGGAGGCCCAAGTGTTGGTCAGAGACCTCAGAATCAAAATAAGCCAACCACAGGAAGAGTATTTACAATTAGAGGAGCTGAGATCTCAAAGTCAGCTGGGTTAATTCAAGGTATGTGTTTAATTGGAGATAAGTTGGTATCAGTTTTATTCGATTCAGGAGCTACACATTCTTTTATATCTACCTCTTGTGCTGAATTTTTGGGATTCGAAATTGTTGATCACGATTATAAGTTGACTATCACAACTCCCTCGGGAGAAAGAATGGTAACTTATTCAGTCTGTGTAGACTGTCCAATAATCTTAGAAAATAGAAGATTCTTAGTAGATCTTGTGGTACTCCCGCTACAAGACCTAGATGTCATCTTAGGAATGGATTGGTTATCAGCCAACGATGTCAACTTGAGATGCAAGGAGAAAATTTTTACATTTGGAGAAGATAGTGGAGAAATCAGCAAAGCTGAAACCCTCACTCAAAGTTTTATGATGCTATTCTCCATGTCAGTAGGAGAAACCCCTAGTGTGGAAAATTTTCCCGTAGTCTGTGAATTCCCGGAAGTCTTTCCAGAAGAAGTTCCAGGTTTACCACCGGTTAGGGAAGTGGAATTTTCTATAGACTTGGTTCCAGGAACTGGACCAATTTCTATATCTCCTTATCGAATGTCACCCTCAGAGCTTGCGGAGTTAAAGAAACAATTAGACGAGATGTTAGAGAAAGAATTTATTAGACCAAGTGTATCGCCATGGGGAGCTCCAATCTTGTTTGTGAAGAAGAAGGATGGTTCTTCTAGACTTTGTGTGGATTACAGACAACTCAATAAAGCCACTGTGAAAAACAAGTATCCTTTGCCTAGAATCGACGACTTGATGGATCAGTTAAAAGGAGCATCAGTATTCTCAAAGATTGACTTGAAGTCTGGATATCATCAGATCAGGGTGAAGGAAGATGATATTCCAAAAACAGCTTTTAGATCCCGTTATGGACACTATGAGTACTTAGTTATGCCATTTGGTTTGACTAATGCTCCAGCAGTATTCATGGATTACATGAATAGGATCTTTAGGTCATACTTAGATCAATTTGTTGTAGTTTTCATTGATGACATTCTGATTTATTCCAAGAATGAGGTAGAGCACAGAGAACATTTGAGAATTGTGCTACAGATATTAAAGGACCTTCAATTGTACGCGAAATTCTCGAAATGTGAATTTTGGTTGAAGGAGGTACAATTTCTTGGTCATGTAATTAGTAAAGAAGGTATTGCAGTAGACCCAAGTAAAGTCGAAGCAATAACAAAGTGGGAGAGTCCAAAGAATGTTGGCGAGATTCGAAGTTTTCTTGGACTAGCTGGATATTATCGGAGGTTCATTGAAGGATTTTCAAAGATCGCTTTGCCCATGACTCAGTTAACGAGGAAAGGTAAAAACTTTGAATGGACTAAAGAGTGTGAAGAAAGTTTTCAGAAGCTAAAGGAAAGATTGACTTCATCACCAATACTCATCTTACCAGACCCATTAGGAAATTTTGATGTGTATTGTGATGCGTCATATCAAGGTCTTGGGTGTGTGTTGATGCAAGAAAGGAAAGTGATAGCTTATGCATCAAGACAATTGAAGGTGCATGAGAGGAACTACCCAACTCACGACCTAGAGTTAGCGGCAATTGTGTTTGCCTTAAAGATTTGGAGGCATTATCTTTATGGATCAAAGTTCACTGTGTTAAGTGATCACAAAAGCCTGAAGCATTTATTTGATCAGAAAGATTTAAACATGAGACAAAGGCGCTGGATGGAATTCTTGAAGGACTATGATTTTGAGTTGCAATATCATCCCGGAAAGGCCAATGTTGTAGCAGACGCTTTGAGTCGAAAGAAACTTCATGTATCTGCAATGATGTTGAAGGAAGAAGAGTTGATTGACAAATTCGTGGATTTAAACTTAGGAGTACATCACAATGAAGGAAGTATATTCATAGGCGCTATTGTCGTGTCTAATGAATTTCTGAAATGGATCAAAGATGAACAACAACTTGATGACCGTCTAGTGAGCATAAAGGAAAATATAAGAAATGGTCAAAATGGAGAGTTTAACATAAGGAGTGATGGAATCCTAAGGTTTAAAGAAAGGTTGTGTGTACCTCAAAATCAGGATATTCAAAAGTTGATTTTGGAAGAGGGCCACAAAAGTAAGTTGAGTTTTCATCCAGGAGCCACAAAGATGTATCAAGACTTGAAGAAAATGTTTTGGTGGGTTGGAATGAAGAGACATATAGCAGAATATGTTCAAAGTTGCTTGGTATGTCAGAAGGCAAAGATTGAACATCAGAAGCCAGCCGGATTGCTACAACCTTTAGATATTCCAGAGTGGAAGTGGGACGGAATAGCCATGGATTTTGTAACCGCTTTGCCTAAGACTCAGAAACAACATGATGCAATTTGGGTGATCATTGATAGGTTGACAAAGAGTGCACATTTCATTCCCATCAACCAGACGTTTAAATTAGAGAGACTAGCTCAGGTATATGTAAAGGAGATTGTTAGATTGCATGGAATACCTTCAAGTATAGTCAGTGATAGAGATCCCAGATTCACATCAAATTTTTGGCATCAGTTGCATTTAGAGTTAGGAACAAAACTGAGGTTAAGTTCAGCTTATCATCCCCAAACGGATGGCCAGTCTGAGAGGACGATTCAATCGTTAGAGGATTTGTTGAGAGCTTGTGCTCTTGAACACAAAGGAAGTTGGGACGAGTTCTTACCATTGATTGAGTTTACTTACAACAATAGTTTTCACTCAAGTATCGGCATGGCTCCATATGAAGCATTATACGGAAGAAAGTGTCGTACACCTTTATGTTGGTATGAGGTTGGAGAAAATAAAATATTGGGTTCAGAATTCGTGCAACAAACGACAGATCAGGTTAAACTTATTAGAGAAAAAATGAAGGCAGCACAGGACCGTCAAAAGAGTTATAATGATAAGAGGAGAAGACCTTTGGAGTTCGAGGCAGGAGATCACGTGTTCATTAGGGTAACTCCTAGGGCGGGAATTGCACGAGCAATCAAAACTAGGAAGTTAACACCAAGGTTTATCGGGCCTTTTCAAATTCTACGGCGGATTGGACCTGTAGCGTATCACATTGCTTTGCCGCCAAACTTGTCTAATCTTCATGATGTATTTCATGTATCACAACTGAGGAAGTATTATCCGGACCCTTCACATGTCATTGAGCCTGAAACTGTGGAACTTAGAGATAATTTGGAATATGAGGCTATACCTGTCAAGATCTTAGATCATCGTATTAAAGAACTTCGTGGAAAGCAAATACCATTGGTTAGAGTCGTGTGGGATGATGTAACTGGTGATTCTACTTGGGAAAGAGAAGAAGACATGCGTCAGAAGTATCCACATATGTTTTAGGTACGCTAAATTTCGAGGACGAAATTTCTTTTAAGGGGGGTGGTAATGTAACATCCTAATTTTTCCATACACTAAATAATATATCTAGTTAGATTTGAGATTTTAACAATGCTAGTTATTAAAAATTAAATGTTGAAACTAACACTTATAATAATTAATTTATTAATTAATTACTTTTTATATTTATTACTTTTATTCTTCAATTTGAATATCATCGTTTCATTTTATAAACTAAACTTTGAAATTTAAATTGGTACTTAAAACCCTTAACTTTAAGTTAATTAATTATTCATATTATTATTATCATTATTGTTGTTCTTGTTTTGTTATTATTAATTGATTTTATTTTATTTGAATATTATCATTTTACTCTATAAACCAATTAATAAATAAAATAATCTTAAGACAATAAAAATATCAAATAACTATCCTTTTTACTATTTTTATTATTATTAATATTATTAACATTTTACTTTTTATAAAAGAAATATATATCTCATTTTCTATTAATATCCTACATAATATTATGTCATGAAATCAAGCTCCCATACCTTTGTCATAAATTATTTTCACAAAGTCATACTAGAACACCTAAAGCACTATTGATGAAAGATTAGTAAATATTTGATAGAGACATATTTACTAGCAAGAGTTGAAAAGTTGGAAGGTATGGGCAAAAGATGATAAATTATGTTATTTTAATATTTTACAACTAGTATAAATAGGGGTCTCTTCCACCCCATTTTCATTCATTCATTCACAAATCATCTTTCTTACTTCTTTACTTCTTTCCTTCTCTAATTTCTTCATATAGCAATATTAGTTTTAGTTATCGAAGTTCCCACGATATCGGTTCGTAACCTTTAGAGTATTTTGTGGTAAAAGTTCTTCTAAAGTTTCAAGGGAGTTTTATACGTCAAAGTTCTGCCCAAATCATTTTCATAAGTAATCGGTAAGCCGTTATAATGTCCATTTTATTTTAATTATATTATTTTAATTATGTTATTTATATAAAGGTTATTTTAAATTTTCTATGCAAATTCCGTTCAGACGTCGATATATTGAACTTATAAAGTCCAAAATAAATTTTACCATTTTAAGTCGTTATAATGCCCAAATTTTATTATAATTTAAATGTTATTAGAAATATACTCTTGACAATTTTCTAAAACAAACAAATTCAAAAGGAGGTATAATATAATTTATATTTGAATTTAATAATTATTTTGGAGGTTATTATGATATATTTAAATAAATAAATATTTCAAGTTATAACGGGATTATGTTCAATTAACCATAAATTATATTCTAATTATTTCATAAATTTCGTACAATCCAACGGTTATCGTAAATTAGGTTCTTGGCAAAGATCGAAGACAACACTTGTGGACTTTCAACAACACTCAACAAAAGGTGGGGGCAAGATTTCGTATACGATTGGGACGGTTAGCGTAAAATAACTTAATATATATGTGTGTAGTGGTGACCTAAGCCCTACTAGCGATAAATAATTAAGGAGAGCCTATTCTCAAATAATGATTTTCACAAATCACTAGGCGAGGTTACGCCGGCCTTAATTAATTATCATAGGAATAATCTTTGACAATTTGGTATTGTATTGTGCTTGCATTATTCGGTTAATTTTATAATTGTTTATTTTATTTATACTTGAATGATTGTGATTGATAGATTAAGGAAATAATCGGTTAATGAGAGAAAAACATTGCTAGATATTAAGTAATTGATCCCCATTAACATAAGGAAAGTTGGATACAATGAGTAGTTATATTTGGTTGGGTTCTGGCTAAGGAAAGACTTGGTCGACTATGCCGTTTACAGTCCACCTCTCTTACCTGGGAAGTTAACCATACAATTACCCATTATACAAACTGAACTTATTATGTAAGGACAAAGATCAAATATGGCAAGACATTGGATGGATTTGGTACTCAACCTAAGTATCTAGATAATAAGTATAACTTGAAAAGTTGATACGATAATTCCCCATTATTAACTTAATACTTATGGCTAAGAGTTGCCACAAGATGAGTGAGTGATCATATAGACTTGCATTAAGGAATGTGTAAGTCCACCGCCGTGCGGTATGGGACGCACGAGGTTGATCAGTCGCCTGCAATCCCGACGGGGATTATTATCTATGCATGCTAGGCAAGACAAGGTTCTTGGCCTGAATTCTCAGGGACGATCGACTTATAACACCTAGGCTCCATGTGAAGTTAGGTGGCGTAGCTCTTGGTAATTGGGAGTACGTTGGTGGCATGTGGTCTAGTGATATCTGATCTTGGTAAATGGGATAGATATCATTGACAGCGTTTAGTGGCCTGAGTCAGCATATAGTTCAGGGATGCATTAGAATAAATAAAGTATATGTAATTGTGGGTATAAGATACGCTTGTTTGTATAAATATGGTTTCCATATATATTATTATTTTACACATTCATTCCCACTTTTAAACTTGTACATGAATCTTAGCCCTGTGTCATTTTTGTTTTGCATTTTGGATTATTTTATGACGATCAGACGATGAGCTCGAATCTTGCGTACTTCCCGACAACTCAGAAGGAAAGGATATGAAGTGACGTGGAGATGTGTTACTATAACATCTAGATTGGGAGCTGTTAGTGTTTTGTCAAACGCTAATCACATCCCTACTACTACAGTCAGTATAAGTGTCAGTCTTGTTGGACTTAGGAGGTCCCTTTTGGTATGCTTTCTTTTTGGTTTCCTTTCTGTACTTTTATTTTATGTTTTATCTATGTGGCAAGGCCGCTAGTCTTAACGGTGTCAAACTCTGTAAAATATATTTGAAGCATATGTATGTGAAACAGTATGTTTTTAAATAATTAAGTATTGTCCTTTAAAAATTTCAAATTTTTCTGTATTTTTATAAGGTTTCATTAGAATTCCACTAATGGGACATAGGCTGTCTCAGATGATGTGTAGAACTGAGGCTTGGAGTTGATTGCCCGCCGTTTGTGGTGAACGGCGAAGGTGATCTCTCTGATGTTATGGATTCGCGTTCAGTGATGGTGATCTCTAAGCGATGATGACGATTGCTTCGTCTGAGCTCACGCTGTTTAGGGTTTTCTGCCTCCTTTCTTCGCTAGGGTTTCTCCTCCCTTTATACTACTCTCAAACTCGTGGGCTTGGACCTCCTTCCGATTTTATGTTATTTGAAAACTGATTCTCAATGATTGATTTCTTTCTGGATTGATCGGAGATTTATTTCAATCTGATTGTGATTTCCTTTCCTTTTCAGGTTCTCTTGATTGGATTTTGCTGATTTGATCTGAGATAACTTCCGTTCTGTTTGATTTGTTGGATGCTCATTGAATGACAAATTCAATCTTTGATCTGTTTGCTAACTCTGAATTATTGTTTGGCAGGGAACGAATAGCAGTGAACTTGGGCCAAAATGAAATTAGCAGCCCAGAGTTTGGTTTATGGGGAATTCACCGGATTTGAGGATTAGGGTGATGTTCTTTGGAGACTTGCACTCGTTCCTGCTCTGAGACTAAACTCTTCCCTTCTGACGACTCAAAATTGTCCATACCGACTAGGGTTTTGTGAATACCACTCGTGGACTTAGGAGTCTGTAGGTTCCTGCATCGACCTGTATGTCCTGGGTGTGAATAACTAACGTTGGGTTAGTTAATTTTGTTTGGTAAGAAAAGACAACACCCTGCTTCACTTCTTGGATTTCCTTGAGCATATCTGATGATGATGTATTGGTTATGCAGGTTATATGCTGGTGTAAGGTGCCTCCTCCTCATTTGTCCTTGTTGCTGATATGGCTACTCGTATTGTTGATTCTGCAGCATCTGATGTTCCTGGCGTTCCAGTTGGGGCTAAAGCGTAGTGGATCCTGACTGATGGGTTTTTTAGGTTTGTCTAGATCACACTCACCCTACCTTGTGAGGATACTGAATTGATGATGGTTTGCTGATGAGTGTTAGTATTATTCTTGCAGGGAGCTCAAAAGGGGACCTGTTGCAGGGAGTTTGCAGAATTTCCTTGCTTAGCATCTACACTTTTTTTTGGTTGAATTTTACTCAATATGATCTGTTGTGTTATTGCTAAACCAGACATAGAACTATGTTGCAAGCCTGCAACATTGTTCTGCTGTATAGTTGTCGCAGAACCTTGTAAGTTTGATGGCTGCATTTGAGAGATCGTTTGATTTTCATGAGACTGTACTGAAGTAACTTGAGATTGTGACTGTGCTGTTGAAAACATATGAGTTGGGGAAGCTGTCCAGGTTGCAAGGACAAGATGGGTTTCCTGAACTTATGAGGTTTACACTCTGCTTTTCTATGCTCTCAATTTTCTTTGAGACTAGGCGTAATGATGTGCTTAGGAATCTGTAGGAATGTTATCATGCGTTCTGGAATTATTCTGTATTGCTTCGACCTTTCCACCTGATCTGACTTGGGTTGTTGAGGGGGTAGAATCATACTGCTGCTAATTCCCCATTAGGTGAGCCTGTCCTGATGTTTTCTTGAAAGAGACTGATAGAAGTTACTTGTCTGGTTGTGTTTTCATTTTATGTACATCTTATGCTTTCTGAACATTTTCCTTATGTGTGATTCACTCTCTATAGTCTGAGATTGGACTAATTGATTATTGTGAGGGTGGCAAAATTCGGGGACTAACAGGGCCTATGCAGAGACCTTGATTTGATGGGGCTTTTCCAAGCAAATTATGTGCAGAAGGTTGTTTTAGTGAGTAATGTTATCGACATTCTCGTCAAGTTCATCACTTATTGCTATACTCCTGGCTTCTGAACTAGACTCGAATGGTAACGGCAGAGTTCCATTCCCAATGGCCTGTTGTTGTTCATGTTGTTATTGCAGGTTGTAACTAGTGTTGCTTGGTTTGTGGTAGCTGATATTGGTTCTACGGTTTTGTTGCCTATTTCTTGAGCTATACTGTTTTAACTCTGTTATGAAATTGGGGTTGCAGAATCTTCTGATGCCTTGTCCTATGTTATTTTGCCGCAGCTTGCTGTGTGCCTTATTCTTCTGCACATGGTTCAGAACTGATGCTGCTCATGAACTATTTAGGCTTTGAGTTCCAAATTCTGAATCTGACATTGATGCGTTTGTGGCTTTTCAGGTGTAGGAAACTTCGGAACCAAAGCGACTCAGACCTGCCGGCATCCGGGTCCGAGTCCAAACTTGCCCATGTTGCCTTATTCTCGTATCAGTTTGGAAATCCAATCACGGCAAAACGAATCAGCCCCACTTCTTTTATTTTTTCTATCTCTCGGATGTCCCTTACGATAAGAACAATGACTACCTGATCTGACGCCGGTGGCTCAGATTGGTAACGGGAGTAGGATGCGGCTTTAGTCGTACCCTCCCGACACTCGATGATGATAATGTTCTGAGAGTGTCAAACAAATCTTCTAACCTCTTTTCCTGTGGTTTGTTTTTGCTTTGATGTGCAGGTGATCAAGAGTCGCGTGAAGAACTCAAGGGAGGAAGATTATGAAGAACACTTAGAAGCTTAGGACTTAGAACTTTTTAGAATAGATAGCCAATGTAATGAACCTTTTTGTAAACCAGTGGGTATAAAGTTCAAAATTATTTATCCATTTCCATTGTAAACTAAATATTTATGAAATAAAGTTCAAAAATATTTATTCACTTCTTATTTGTAAATAATAATTCGAAAATTATTTAAATTCACTCCTTAGATGTAAATTGCAAATACTTATGAATAAAGCTTCAAAAATATTTAAACTCACCTCTTAGTTGTAAATTATAAATATTCACGAATAATATTCGCAAATATCTAAACTCATTTCCCTTTTTGTATTGGACAATATTATGAATGAGATCCACTCTCTTTATATTAATTGACTGCTTACCGTAACCGGATTAAATCTGACCAAAACTCAAACTGAATTCCTGCTTTCCAAATAACCTTAGCAGTATCTGCTTCCTCTCAGGAATACTGTCCCACTTGTCTCAAAATTACAGACTCCACGTGAAATGACCAAAATGCCCCTGTGGTAATTCCTGAAATAAAACGCACTCATATGATTGGTTAGTGATTAATGGATGCAAAATGAAATGCTATGTGAAATGAACTGACTAAATGTAAGGGTAAAATTTGGGGTATTACAGTTGCCCCTATTTAAATAGCTACACCGGATGATTTGAGTGACGAAGACTCGAGGAATCGTGGTGGAGAGATTTAAATATAGATAACCGAAAATTTTGCCCTTATATGCGATGATATGCAATGTTATGGTCAAAACGAGAACAGACTAATGCAGGCCATGCCATGAATATGGTATGATGCGTATGCTGGGATGATGAATGCGAAAATGCTGACGAAACATGACGTCACCGAGACAGACGCCACGAGAAGAAACACACTGGGGAAAATGACGCGCTGAGACACAGTACATCACTGGGGAATTCTAAAAATGATAGTCAACTGGTGCGAATGACCAATTGTCACTTTTAGAAAAGGAATGAGATCCTCGAATGGAGATGGTACCTATGAGACGGCCTCCACTGGGGAATCTAAAAATAAAACTGGATCACGTACGATTGTAAGATCGATTACAGAATGCTGGAGCATTGAGCAAGGAATAACATCCAAGCTTCTGTAAACTACCCCTCGTGACAGGATCAAACGGACTTTTCGGAACTCCGTAGCAAATATACAGGGTAAAGACCGACTGTATGCCAAAATAAATGGACTTTGATGGGAATTGCCCTGATAAGCTTCTCGAGGGAGAACTGTCACTTATCGTTGGAAGGGACTTATGTGCAAAGAATGGATAAGCACTCAAATAAAGAGGCTGCTGCTTATCTGATAAATAAATCTTCTCGCATTTAAGGTCGGCGCCTGGAATGCGATTCTGATTTTTCTCTTACTGAAGGATAAATAAACTGCTTCAAGATCGTGCTCTCTTGAATATGAAACGGGTAAACTGAACTTCCTCATACTTTCAGAATGAGACTGGCTGACTGAATTTACTCATACTCCAGAATCGTGCTCTTCTGAATATGAAACT
>CAWUDS030001688.1:0-37500 GCA_963859935.3 Lathyrus sativus | reverse complement strand
ATAACATTTAAATTATAATAAAATTTGGGCATTATAACGACTTAAAATGGTAAAATTTATTTTGGACTTTATAAGTTCAATATATCGACGTCTGAACGGAATTTGCATAGAAAATTTAAAATAACCTTTATATAAATAACATAATTAAAATAATATAATTAAAATAAAATGGACATTATAACGGCTTACCGATTACTTATGAAAATGATTTGGGCAGAACTTTGACGTATAAAACTCCCTTGAAACTTTAGAAGAACTTTTACCACAAAATACTCTAAAGGTTACGAACCGATATCGTGGGAACTTCGATAACTAAAACTAATATTGCTATATGAAGAAATTAGAGAAGGAAAGAAGTAAAGAAGTAAGAAAGATGATTTGTGAATGAATGAATGAAAATGGGGTGGAAGAGACCCCTATTTATACTAGTTGTAAAATATTAAAATAACATAATTTATCATCTTTTGCCCATACCTTCCAACTTTTCAACTCTTGCTAGTAAATATGTCTCTATCAAATATTTACTAATCTTTCATCAATAGTGCTTTAGGTGTTCTAGTATGACTTTGTGAAAATAATTTATGACAAAGGTATGGGAGCTTGATTTCATGACATAATATTATGTAGGATATTAATAGAAAATGAGATATATATTTCTTTTATAAAAAGTAAAATGTTAATAATATTAATAATAATAAAAATAGTAAAAAGGATAGTTATTTGATATTTTTATTGTCTTAAGATTATTTTATTTATTAATTGGTTTATAGAGTAAAATGATAATATTCAAATAAAATAAAATCAATTAATAATAACAAAACAAGAACAACAATAATGATAATAATAATATGAATAATTAATTAACTTAAAGTTAAGGGTTTTAAGTACCAATTTAAATTTCAAAGTTTAGTTTATAAAATGAAACGATGATATTCAAATTGAAGAATAAAAGTAATAAATATAAAAAGTAATTAATTAATAAATTAATTATTATAAGTGTTAGTTTCAACATTTAATTTTTAATAACTAGCATTGTTAAAATCTCAAATCTAACTAGATATATTATTTAGTGTATGGAAAAATTAGGATGTTACATTACCACCCCCCTTAAAAGAAATTTCGTCCTCGAAATTTAGCGTACCTAAAACATATGTGGATACTTCTGACGCATGTCTTCTTCTCTTTCCCAAGTAGAATCACCAGTTACATCATCCCACACGACTCTAACCAATGGTATTTGCTTTCCACGAAGTTCTTTAATACGATGATCTAAGATCTTGACAGGTATAGCCTCATATTCCAAATTATCTCTAAGTTCCACAGTTTCAGGCTCAATGACATGTGAAGGGTCCGGATAATACTTCCTCAGTTGTGATACATGAAATACATCATGAAGATTAGACAAGTTTGGCGGCAAAGCAATGTGATACGCTACAGGTCCAATCCGCCGTAGAATTTGAAAAGGCCCGATAAACCTTGGTGTTAACTTCCTAGTTTTGATTGCTCGTGCAATTCCCGCCCTAGGAGTTACCCTAATGAACACGTGATCTCCTGCCTCGAACTCCAAAGGTCTTCTCCTCTTATCATTATAACTCTTTTGACGGTCCTGTGCTGCCTTCATTTTTTCTCTAATAAGTTTAACCTGATCTGTCGTTTGTTGCACGAATTCTGAACCCAATATTTTATTTTCTCCAACCTCATACCAACATAAAGGTGTACGACACTTTCTTCCGTATAATGCTTCATATGGAGCCATGCCGATACTTGAGTGAAAACTATTGTTGTAAGTAAACTCAATCAATGGTAAGAACTCGTCCCAACTTCCTTTGTGTTCAAGAGCACAAGCTCTCAACAAATCCTCTAACGATTGAATCGTCCTCTCAGACTGGCCATCCGTTTGGGGATGATAAGCTGAACTTAACCTCAGTTTTGTTCCTAACTCTAAATGCAACTGATGCCAAAAATTTGATGTGAATCTGGGATCTCTATCACTGACTATACTTGAAGGTATTCCATGCAATCTAACAATCTCCTTTACATATACCTGAGCTAGTCTCTCTAATTTAAACGTCTGGTTGATGGGAATGAAATGTGCACTCTTTGTCAACCTATCAATGATCACCCAAATTGCATCATGTTGTTTCTGAGTCTTAGGCAAAGCGGTTACAAAATCCATGGCTATTCCGTCCCACTTCCACTCTGGAATATCTAAAGGTTGTAGCAATCCGGCTGGCTTCTGATGTTCAATCTTTGCCTTCTGACATACCAAGCAACTTTGAACATATTCTGCTATATGTCTCTTCATTCCAACCCACCAAAACATTTTCTTCATGTCTTGATACATCTTTGTGGCTCCTGGATGAAAACTCAACTTACTTTTGTGGCCCTCTTCCAAAATCAACTTTTGAATATCCTGATTTTGAGGTACACACAACCTTTCTTTAAACCTTAGGATTCCATCACTCCTTATGTTAAACTCTCCATTTTGACCATTTCTTATATTTTCCTTTATGCTCACTAGACGGTCATCAAGTTGTTGTTCATCTTTGATCCATTTCAGAAATTCATTAGACACGATAATAGCGCCTATGAATATACTTCCTTCATTGTGATGTACTCCTAAGTTTAAATCCACGAATTTGTCAATCAACTCTTCTTCCTTCAACATCATTGCAGATACATGAAGTTTCTTTCGACTCAAAGCGTCTGCTACAACATTGGCCTTTCCGGGATGATATTGCAACTCAAAATCATAGTCCTTCAAGAATTCCATCCAGCGCCTTTGTCTCATGTTTAAATCTTTCTGATCAAATAAATGCTTCAGGCTTTTGTGATCACTTAACACAGTGAACTTTGATCCATAAAGATAATGCCTCCAAATCTTTAAGGCAAACACAATTGCCGCTAACTCTAGGTCGTGAGTTGGGTAGTTCCTCTCATGCACCTTCAATTGTCTTGATGCATAAGCTATCACTTTCCTTTCTTGCATCAACACACACCCAAGACCTTGATATGACGCATCACAATACACATCAAAATTTCCTAATGGGTCTGGTAAGATGAGTATTGGTGATGAAGTCAATCTTTCCTTTAGCTTCTGAAAACTTTCTTCACACTCTTTAGTCCATTCAAAGTTTTTACCTTTCCTCGTTAACTGAGTCATGGGCAAAGCGATCTTTGAAAATCCTTCAATGAACCTCCGATAATATCCAGCTAGTCCAAGAAAACTTCGAATCTCGCCAACATTCTTTGGACTCTCCCACTTTGTTATTGCTTCGACTTTACTTGGGTCTACTGCAATACCTTCTTTACTAATTACATGACCAAGAAATTGTACCTCCTTCAACCAAAATTCACATTTCGAGAATTTCGCGTACAATTGAAGGTCCTTTAATATCTGTAGCACAATTCTCAAATGTTCTCTGTGCTCTACCTCATTCTTGGAATAAATCAGAATGTCATCAATGAAAACTACAACAAATTGATCTAAGTATGACCTAAAGATCCTATTCATGTAATCCATGAATACTGCTGGAGCATTAGTCAAACCAAATGGCATAACTAAGTACTCATAGTGTCCATAACGGGATCTAAAAGCTGTTTTTGGAATATCATCTTCCTTCACCCTGATCTGATGATATCCAGACTTCAAGTCAATCTTTGAGAATACTGATGCTCCTTTTAACTGATCCATCAAGTCGTCGATTCTAGGCAAAGGATACTTGTTTTTCACAGTGGCTTTATTGAGTTGTCTGTAATCCACACAAAGTCTAGAAGAACCATCCTTCTTCTTCACAAACAAGATTGGAGCTCCCCATGGCGATACACTTGGTCTAATAAATTCTTTCTCTAACATCTCGTCTAATTGTTTCTTTAACTCCGCAAGCTCTGAGGGTGACATTCGATAAGGAGATATAGAAATTGGTCCAGTTCCTGGAACCAAGTCTATAGAAAATTCCACTTCCCTAACCGGTGGTAAACCTGGAACTTCTTCTGGAAAGACTTCCGGGAATTCACAGACTACGGGAAAATTTTCCACACTAGGGGTTTCTCCTACTGACATGGAGAATAGCATCATAAAACTTTGAGTGAGGGTTTCAGCTTTGCTGATTTCTCCACTATCTTCTCCAAATGTAAAAATTTTCTCCTTGCATCTCAAGTTGACATCGTTGGCTGATAACCAATCCATTCCTAAGATGACATCTAGGTCTTGTAGCGGGAGTACCACAAGATCTACTAAGAATCTTCTATTTTCTAAGATTATTGGACAGTCTACACAGACTGAATAAGTTACCATTCTTTCTCCCGAGGGAGTTGTGATAGTCAACTTATAATCGTGATCAACAATTTCGAATCCCAAAAATTCAGCACAAGAGGTAGATATAAAAGAATGTGTAGCTCCTGAATCGAATAAAACTGATACCAACTTATCTCCAATTAAACACATACCTTGAATTAACCCAGCTGACTTTGAGATCTCAGCTCCTCTAATTGTAAATACTCTTCCTGTGGTTGGCTTATTTTGATTCTGAGGTCTCTGACCAACACTTGGGCCTCCATTCCTTGCTCTCCCTATGTTGTTATTGTTTATTAGGCCGCTCCTCTGGCCTGTTGGTTGACTTTGTCCTTGGGGACAATCTTTGAGAAAGTGGCCTTTCTGACCACAGCGAAAACAAGTTCCAATATTTCTATTTGGACAATCTTTGTTAAGATGTGCCCCTCCACAGCTGTAACACTTGAACATTAACCTTCTAGAATCCTGGTTATGATAAGGTGTAGGCCTTTGATATGGCCTACCCCCTCGTTGGATTCTTCCTCCGTGGCCTCGGTTAAAGTGGCCCTTGTGATTGTTGTTTTGGGTTGATCCTCCTGATCCATATTGATTCTTCCTATTGTCAATCCCTTCCAACTCCAGACACCTTTCTACCAGCTCACCAAAGCGCATAATATGCAGAGGTAAAACTGCCCTCTGGATATCATATTTCAATCCATCTTGATACTTTTCACACATCCATTCTTCCCTTGGATGCAAGCGGTAAAACTCAGAATACTTTAGCAAGGATTCAAACTTCCTAGTATATTCTCCCACCGTCATCACACCTTGACGTAGATTCTGAAATTCTCTCTCCTTCTCTTTCCTACATAACTTTGGAAAATACTTCCCCAAAAATTCTTCTTTGAACAAGGTCCAATTGATTTCTCTTCCTTCCTCTTCCAATAATCTATACTTTCCTCTCCACCAAGCTTCAGCATCGCCTGTCAGCATGAATGTTGCATAACCAACCCTTCTATTCTCTCTACAGTGAGTGAAAGAAAATATCTTCTCCATTTCTTGCAACCATTTCTCAGCACCCTCCGGATTAAAGTCACCACCAAACTGTGGTGGTTTTCCTTTCAGAAACGAGTTCAATCCTGTATCCTCATGCACCATTTCCCTTTGTTGTTGCTGAAAGAGTTGATGATCTCGAGTGATTTGCAGGATTTGAGCATTTTGTTGTGTTTGAACTAACACAGCTGCAGCAAGTTCACGAACATCTCGAGTGTCAGCTTGAGAGTTCGTTCCAGTTTGGGAATGATCTTCTCGTCCAATGGGAATGGTAGGTGCTCCTTCAGGAGTAACTTCATCACTCGCATTCCTACGTATACCTCTAGTAGTGCCTCTAGCAGCACTCCTACCACGCCTCGCACCTCTGACGTTCTGAACCATAACTTCCTGAAAAGGAATAGTTATTAGGTTCAATCATTCACAAGACATAAAGAACATAACAATTATGTATATTTATATCCCAATGAATGATTCATCGATAAGGATTTTTATCAAGTCTCCCACAGGCAAGGGATAATTGTGTCTAAAATGTTGAATTAATATCTTAAATATAACTAGAATTCAGGAAAACATAATCAACATTTAATGTATAAACAAAAATGTATCAATTTATTTAATAACAACGATTACAAAAATCGTGACCATGTCTCATTCAAAAACCTCTACTTGTAAACCAAGCTAAGACTAATAGTGGTAAAACTATAATTATCATTATTGCTACGAAATCTTTACCTAATTCTTCATGCTTGATGATACCAATAACAAACAAAATAATGACAAGAAGAGTGATGAATAAAAGAAAGGATTTAGCCATTTGAAAGGTATAGATAAATATTTAGGAATTGATATGAAAATAATGGATGGGTGTGAAGTATTTATAAAGTGAATTTTGTGAAGTGTCCGTTACGTTACCGTTGGGTTTGTGACCGTTGGGGAGGAAAAATAAAGTGTGCTAAATAAGTTTCCTAGACCATTATACTAGAAGGCTCTCAAGATGAAGACTCAATGCACAGAAGAAAAGTTATCATCCAGTTTGGAATCCAACTTGATACAGTCAGTATAATTCTAGACACTTACGGTCCGAGCTGAATCGACCAGCTCTGATACCATTAAATGAGACAGCCTATGTCCCATTAGTGGAATTCTAATGAAACCTTATAAAAATACAGAAAAATTTGAAATTTTTAAAGGACAATACTTAATTATTTAAAAACATACTGTTTCACATACATATGCTTCAAATATATTTTACAGAGTTTGACACCGTTAAGACTAGCGGCCTTGCCACATAGATAAAACATAAAATAAAAGTACAGAAAGGAAACCAAAAAGAAAGCATACCAAAAGGGACCTCCTAAGTCCAACAAGACTGACACTTATACTGACTGTAGTAGTAGGGATGTGATTAGCGTTTGACAAAACACTAACAGCTCCCAATCTAGATGTTATAGTAACACATCTCCACGTCACTTCATATCCTTTCCTTCTGAGTTGTCGGGAAGTACGCAAGATTCGAGCTCATCGTCTGATCGTCATAAAATAATCCAAAATGCAAAACAAAAATGACACAGGGCTAAGATTCATGTACAAGTTTAAAAGTGGGAATGAATGTGTAAAATAATAATATATATGGAAACCATATTTATACAAACAAGCGTATCTTATACCCACAATTACATATACTTTATTTATTCTAATGCATCCCTGAACTATATGCTGACTCAGGCCACTAAACGCTGTCAATGATATCTATCCCATTTACCAAGATCAGATATCACTAGACCACATGCCACCAACGTACTCCCAATTACCAAGAGCTACGCCACCTAACTTCACATGGAGCCTAGGTGTTATAAGTCGATCGTCCCTGAGAATTCAGGCCAAGAACCTTGTCTTGCCTAGCATGCATAGATAATAATCCCCGTCGGGATTGCAGGCGACTGATCAACCTCGTGCGTCCCATACCGCACGGCGGTGGACTTACACATTCCTTAATGCAAGTCTATATGATCACTCACTCATCTTGTGGCAACTCTTAGCCATAAGTATTAAGTTAATAATGGGGAATTATCGTATCAACTTTTCAAGTTATACTTATTATCTAGATACTTAGGTTGAGTACCAAATCCATCCAATGTCTTGCCATATTTGATCTTTGTCCTTACATAATAAGTTCAGTTTGTATAATGGGTAATTGTATGGTTAACTTCCCAGGTAAGAGAGGTGGACTGTAAACGGCATAGTCGACCAAGTCTTTCCTTAGCCAGAACCCAACCAAATATAACTACTCATTGTATCCAACTTTCCTTATGTTAATGGGGATCAATTACTTAATATCTAGCAATGTTTTTCTCTCATTAACCGATTATTTCCTTAATCTATCAATCACAATCATTCAAGTATAAATAAAATAAACAATTATAAAATTAACCGAATAATGCAAGCACAATACAATACCAAATTGTCAAAGATTATTCCTATGATAATTAATTAAGGCCGGCGTAACCTCGCCTAGTGATTTGTGAAAATCATTATTTGAGAATAGGCTCTCCTTAATTATTTATCGCTAGTAGGGCTTAGGTCACCACTACACACATATATATTAAGTTATTTTACGCTAACCGTCCCAATCGTATACGAAATCTTGCCCCCACCTTTTGTTGAGTGTTGTTGAAAGTCCACAAGTGTTGTCTTCGATCTTTGCCAAGAACCTAATTTACGATAACCGTTGGATTGTACGAAATTTATGAAATAATTAGAATATAATTTATGGTTAATTGAACATAATCCCGTTATAACTTGAAATATTTATTTATTTAAATATATCATAATAACCTCCAAAATAATTATTAAATTCAAATATAAATTATATTATACCTCCTTTTGAATTTGTTTGTTTTAGAAAATTGTCAAGAGTATATTTCTAATAACATTTAAATTATAATAAAATTTGGGCATTATAACGACTTAAAATGGTAAAATTTATTTTGGACTTTATAAGTTCAATATATCGACGTCTGAACGGAATTTGCATAGAAAATTTAAAATAACCTTTATATAAATAACATAATTAAAATAATATAATTAAAATAAAATGGACATTATAACGGCTTACCGATTACTTATGAAAATGATTTGGGCAGAACTTTGACGTATAAAACTCCCTTGAAACTTTAGAAGAACTTTTACCACAAAATACTCTAAAGGTTACGAACCGATATCGTGGGAACTTCGATAACTAAAACTAATATTGCTATATGAAGAAATTAGAGAAGGAAAGAAGTAAAGAAGTAAGAAAGATGATTTGTGAATGAATGAATGAAAATGGGGTGGAAGAGACCCCTATTTATACTAGTTGTAAAATATTAAAATAACATAATTTATCATCTTTTGCCCATACCTTCCAACTTTTCAACTCTTGCTAGTAAATATGTCTCTATCAAATATTTACTAATCTTTCATCAATAGTGCTTTAGGTGTTCTAGTATGACTTTGTGAAAATAATTTATGACAAAGGTATGGGAGCTTGATTTCATGACATAATATTATGTAGGATATTAATAGAAAATGAGATATATATTTCTTTTATAAAAAGTAAAATGTTAATAATATTAATAATAATAAAAATAGTAAAAAGGATAGTTATTTGATATTTTTATTGTCTTAAGATTATTTTATTTATTAATTGGTTTATAGAGTAAAATGATAATATTCAAATAAAATAAAATCAATTAATAATAACAAAACAAGAACAACAATAATGATAATAATAATATGAATAATTAATTAACTTAAAGTTAAGGGTTTTAAGTACCAATTTAAATTTCAAAGTTTAGTTTATAAAATGAAACGATGATATTCAAATTGAAGAATAAAAGTAATAAATATAAAAAGTAATTAATTAATAAATTAATTATTATAAGTGTTAGTTTCAACATTTAATTTTTAATAACTAGCATTGTTAAAATCTCAAATCTAACTAGATATATTATTTAGTGTATGGAAAAATTAGGATGTTACAGGGAGGAAAGGGGGAATTAACTACAACTATTCTCTCGCTATCAGACAATTTGGATATAATTTGAAGGGACTGCCAAAGGAAGAAGATGTTCAAGAGTCATTGTACTTCACTGGTATAGCTGACCCTAATATTCTGAAAAGAAATGTTGATGCATGGGGTAAAATTCATAAGAAGGGGAAGCTTTCCTTGGGTAGAGGTGATTGTAGAGCTTACGATCCTTATACAGATGGATTCACAAAAGGGTTGAAGAAGTGCTATTGCCTTTCTCTGTTGAAGAACCTTTATATCCCTTGGTTATTGAGCAGCCTACAACGATTGATATCCTGAAATATAACAAGCTTTAGGCAGAAAAAGAAGAACTGCACAAAGAGAACGAGGAATTGAAAAAGGAAATCAGCCAACTGAATGATAAGAATGAAGTTGTCTACTTGGCCAAGGTGAACACCAAAACATTGACCAAGAAGGAGAAAGAGTTGTCCGATGAGACCAGGATGAGAGAGCAAGTTAGCCAATATATGAATAGTACTAGTAGCCTCTTGAAGCATAGAAAGAAGGGTTTGGACATAGCTTATTGTCGCAATTGCGAAAAAGGAGTCGGCGGAAACAAATAGAAGAGTCGGCACCGACCGTTATTTATCCCAAAGAGAAGAAAAGTTAATGATCGAAGAAAACCTAAGAGAACGGGAAAGACAAGGTCATCATAACCAAATCTTGGGTTCGGGAGTCGGTTACGTAAGAGGAAGGTATGAGCACCCCTCACGTCCGTTGTACTCAACGGAATCCACGCTCGTTGTCTAAATATATGGGTGAAAACTATCTAAAAGCTACTGCTAAACGGGGGTGAAGAGAAAGAACAGACTCGATAGGACATCGCAGCCCTATGCCTACGTATTCCCTTGTGCAATGGGAAAGTTAGAGTCAACGTAGTTCGGGAAACTACGGGTGATGGGGGAAGGTTGCTTGCTAAGACACCGCCTTCTTGTGCCTATGTATCCTCATCTGGTATGAGAAATCAGAGCAAACGTAGTTCGGGTAAACTAGACCACTGGTTGGTTAAGTATTTTTTATAAGTGACGCTAAGTTTCAATTCCAACAGTTAAGGACGATGCCTATTTGTGGTAGAACGGAAAAGTAACGTACTCTTTCTAAAAATGAAGTTTTAAACAATCCCGAAGGATGAAAAGGTCTGAGTTTTGTTTGTGAGTTTTAGAAGAAGTGGACTGAATTGGTCTGAGACTCATGTTGCACTAAGGACTATGACACAAGAGTGAATGCTTCTCATATCGCCCAAAGGGCATACCCTAAACACTCAAGATAAGTGAAGAGAGACCTCCCCACTTATCATTTCTCATGTGATTAAGGCTCATAGAATACAAAACTTGTCTTTCTTTATTAAGTGTTTTTAGAAGAGTTTGAGATGAGAAGAGAAGACACAGAGACACTAAAGATGACTGAGAGCCCTAATGTTGTCATGCAAAGTGGTCCTTAAGTTGGGATGAAAGGGGAGTCTACCTAATGTTATCATACAAAGGATTGAAAGCCTAATGTCTCTCCTACTCCCATCTTAAACAGAGGGACTAGGAATCCTAAGGGATCATGTGAGCAAACACAAGTATGCACATCACTAATCAATCACAGATGAAAATAGAAAGAAAGACTTAAACAAGTCATGAAAGATGAGAAAGAAGATGAGAGAAGCAAATACACAAACAAACAAAGATCATGCAAAAATGAGACATACTCCAGTGACACACACAAGTCATATCCAAGTCAACAAGATGGAAGATTAAAACACAAATACAAACAAAGTAACCATGCAAGATCACATGCTTTAAACATCTTAAGAAGAATGATGTTAAACCTTGAACCACAAACAAAGAAATGAGGAGAGAAATAGATTGGGGAAGAAAACGCATCATGATCATCAAAATTAAACATTCATCCATGGTCAATAAAAAGAAAGCCTCCAAACACACCTCAAAAGAAGTTCAAACATCCAAATCATTGTCAAAGTAAGTCACATGCCACAAAAACATCAAAATCAAGTATTTATTCAACAAGATCAGAGGTAACTTCAAATGATATGCATCAAGTTCAAGTTCAACTTATCAAACAAGATCAAGAAGGATCACACTCAAATTGGAACACCAAAGTCTATGAAAATATCTCACAAGTCAACCACACAAGGAATACATGATTGTAGAAGTTCTTGATTGGCTTCATTTTATGGTAAAACATGGTTGTGTGTGTAGATGTCATGATTGATGTCATGACATGCTTGTGTAGTGTTCTGTAGGGTATGTTTGGTTAGCTAGAACAAAGTGTATTAGATGTCATACCGAATGTTATGACATCAGGTTGCTAACATCAAGGGCACGTGTTTGTTTTTCTGGTATAATGCATGAGTGAGCTCAGGCTAGATTTCAGGAAACATTTTAGGGATCCTAGTTATCTCAGGCGAAATGCTAGGTAGTGCTGAGCATAAAATGAAATGCCTAAGACCTAATTAAAAGAACCCTGATTTATGGAAAAGGGGTTTAACTTGGTTAAACCTAACTTCTGTTACTCAGTCCCAAGATCCGTGTGCTGCATATAAGTAGACAAGTGACAATCCTGATTGAAGATGGACTGACTTAGAGATTTTAGAGAGTTTGTGAGTGAAGAATTATGTTTGTTCTTCACGTGTGTTTTGTGTCTTAGGATTATTTGTGAGCCAAGCAATTATCACCTGGATGATTCCTTTGGACTAGTGTGTTTTGAGTTGTCATTTGTTTGTGTCACTCTAAGCTTTTAAGCACGAGTGTTGTGTCTCTTGATTGAAGATGTGAAGTAAGATCAAGATTTGTTTGAAGTGTGTTTTCATTTTAATCTATAACTTAAGTGGTTGATATCACTGCTGTGATTAAGGGGGAGTGAGTAGAAACTCAGGTCTAGTGTTAGGCTGAAGTTGCATTGGGTAGGTCTTAAGTGAATAGTGCAAACTGGTAGTTTGGCTCTAAATTAACATTGCTTATAGTGGATTTCCTCCATGGCTTGGTAGCCCCCAAAGTAGGCGTGATTTGCACTGAACTAGGTCAATAATTCCCTGTGTTATTTATTGCTTTCTTTAAGTGGTTTACTGCTTAGCTTAATTGTCTGTTCAGTAGTGGATGTCATAACATCCAGTATAACATCGACTGTCTGTTAGTAGAATTTCAATTGGCATCAGAGCAGGCAGTCTGCCTGTTATTTTCTGGGTTAGATCTAGGGAAGAAAAGTTATGGTACTATGGACAAGGATATAGGATTCACAAATCAACCACCAATTCTGGATGGTTCTAACTATGACTACTGGAAACCTCATATGATAGCTTTCTTGTAGTCTCTAGATAGCAAGGCCTAGAGGGAAGCTAACTCAGGATGGGAACATCTAGTGAAAATAGATAAAGATGGAGCAACTGTGCTAATACCTGAAGAAGAGTGGAGCAAAGAGAAAGAAGCCTTGGCTCTTGGGAATTCTAAGGCCCTGAATGCTTTATTCAATGGGATAGATAAGAACATCTTCAGACTTGTGCATCACTATGAACTGGCCAAAGCGGTTTGGGATACTCTCAAAACAACTCATGAAGGTACCTCTAAGGTCAAGATATGAAGATTACAGATGCTGACAACTAAGTTTGAGAATCTGAGAATGAAGGAGGATGAGACAATTCATGAATTCTACATGAATATTCTGAAGATTACCAATACTCCAGGAGCTTTAGGAGAAAAAATGTCTGAAGAAAAGCTTGTAAGGAAGAGGCTCAAGATATAACGAACATGAAGGTGGATGAACTCATTGAGTCTCTCCAAACCTTTGAGATGGAAATGTGTGATCATGCTTAGAAGAAGAAAAAAAGCATAGATTTTGTATCAAATACTGCAGAGGACTTAGATGAAGACAATGGTGGAAGTGAGGAGAATCTATCAAAAGCTATATCTATGCTTGGAAGACAATTTAACAAACAGATCAAAATAATAGATCAGAAGACTAGACCTAATGTCAAGAACATTCCCTCTAACATCAACAGAAGAGGTAAATATGAAGAGAAGGCTAACCAAGGCAAATGAATTCAATGCCATGAATGTGAAGGATATGGTCACATTAGAGCTGAATGTTCCACTTACCTCAAGAAGAAAAAGAAAGGTCTAAATGTCACTTGGTCAGATGGAGATTCTGAGAGTGGATCAGAAGAAGACTCTACAAAACATGTCACTGCACTAACTAGTGTATTTGTATCTGATGATGATTCTAGTGAAGATGAGCTAACTTTTGATGAGCTTGCAGCTTCATATAAACAGTTGTGTATCAGAAGTGCAGAAGTGTGCCAACAAGGGGAGAAGCAAAATAAAATCATAAAGGAGTTGGAGGCTGAGAAGAAAGAGCATCTTGCAACAATAGACTCACTCAACAGTGAGGTCAGTTTGTTGAATTCTAAACTTGATCAGATGTCAAAATCAATCAGGATGTTAAACAATGGGACTGACACTCTAGAAGAAATTCTACAAAGTGGTCAGAAAGCAGGATACATGTTTGGACTAGGATTTGTTGGTGAACAAGGAACCATCTTGGGATTCAAGAGGACAGAGCCTGAAAATCATAGGTCAAATCGGATGTCATGAACAATGTCTCAACATCAGGGGAATATAAGCATGAACCAGACCAAGAGAAAGTTTCAAAGGTGGAGGTGTCACTACTGTGGAAGATTTAGACACATAAAGCCTTTTTACTTTAGGTTGCATGGATTTCCCAGCCACACTCATCATGTCAAACCCAAACAGGATGCTCCTATCAAGAAACAACAATGGGTTGCCAAGGAGGTTGCTCTAATAGCCCATACCTCTCTAAGGGTATCAGCTAAAGAAGAATGGTATTTTGATAGTGGTTGTTCCAAACTAATGACTGGAATAAAGAACTTATTGGTGGACATCAAACCTCATTCCACTAGTTATGTGATCTTTGGTGATGGAGCTAAAGGGTGTTGCACCCCAAATTTTGACTCCTTAGATCCTCATCATCATTGTAGGATCGTATTTATTTGATTAACTAACCTTAACCCCATTTCAAGTTTATCTTTGTTAAGATGCAGATGAATTAGGGTTCCGTACCGTGAAAATCGAGATTTCGGTGGTCTGATCAATCAATGTTTTGGATTGATTCAACTTCAAATAGGTCTCCACATCATCAAGAATACAACATTGGATCAAGTATGGATTCAATTTGAGGTGGTCACCCGGAGATTGAGAACAGTGCAATTTGAGATACCCGATTAGGGTTTTCGATTAGAAAAAGTCAATTGTAGTTTGACTTTTAGTTCAAAGAGTATTTCAATGGTGGTATCAAGGTCCACTAAGCTCCTATGGCTTAGTAAAGTCCATCCAAAGAGTTTCAAGTCCTCAGGATGTCCGAATCACCAACGGGCGACTCGGTAGACACCGATCGATCGAACGTTTGACCAAAAAGTCAACTATTCAACAATAAGGAATTTGACTTCAAGATGTGGATCATAAATGTTCCTTATGTCATATTACACATCCCCATAAAATTTCATGACCATTGGATCAAGGGTTGAGAACTAATTGCAAAAATCGGGAATTAGGGTTTCGAAAGGGGTAAGACCATAACTCCTAAACCACACATCCAATTGAAGTGGTTCAACGCTCATTAGAAAGCTCTTGGCAAATACTACAAAAGCCTCAAAGTGGTCCATGATCAAAAAATGCATGGAATTGGAGTTATAGCAAAATTCATTTTTGAAGGGGAAATAACTTAGAAAATATGTAAGTTATTTAACACTTGTAAGTGATTTTTTCAGAACTTTGAAGGGTTTTTCAACCTAGTTCCATCAAGAATTTGGAAATTCCCAAAACCTGAAAGTTGTAGATCTACTTAAGGGCTTTCCAAATTATGGTAGAACTCCTCAATAGCATGTTTGAGCAGGAAGTTATGCACCATAGAAGTTGGGCCTGCCACACTTAGAATCACTTTGTCAAAACTTCTCAAAATCAGATTTTCTCCATATCAGCCATTCTCAGCCCTTGGATTGTAATTCAAACTGATAATGTGAGGTGTGGATGAGGAGAAAACCAGAAAATGAGTTGGTTTGGTGAGCATTGCAAGTTGATAACAAGTGGATATTAAAATAATCATTAAAACCATGAAAGAGAAACTTTTCAAGCAAGGTGGGCAGCTGCAGTCCCGTCTCTTCATAGCCATCCCATCCTTCCCATCTCAATTGATTTTGGCTCAGTATTGGTCCATGGAGCTGATGTGTTGGAGCTGCCACAAAGATTTTGGAAGATTCACTTGAAAAATCTCAAATCTCCCTCCAAAAATGAAAAAAACCAAATCAGCCCTCACCCTCATTTCTCCTATAAATAGAGGCCTCCTCTATGAACTCAAAGACACCAGAGCAATACCATAACACCACAGCTCTCACTCTCCTCTCATTCATCAAGAAATCTAAAGTTTTCAAAACCTCCATTTTTCATAAAAAAACTGTCTTGAGCAAAACTCTGCTCAAGACCAGTTCCATCCCTTCCAAACCTCTAAAAACCACCCTACAATCTTTAAATGTCATATAGAAGGTATCCATACCTTTAATTCTTCAAAATCTATCAAATTGCCAAAAGTCAACTTTCACACTAAGAAAGTTTGACCACAACCCTCAAAACTTGCCAAATATTGGTCCAAGCCTTTCCTTGTTGATCTAACAATCCACACACCTCACATACATCATATTATAACCGTCTAAGGCATTAAAAACCAGCTGGAAATCCATTAACTCCAATTGTCTTGAAAAGTGGTTTGTTACTTCAAAAGGAAGCAAGCTTCAAGTCCTTGCCAAAGAAGAGGATCTCTGGGTTTCTAAGCTTCTTAGCTTGCTCAAGACTTGTCTACAAGAGGTATGTGACATTCACTCCCTTTCTTGATCATACATTATCACGTTGTATCATTTTGGCTTGATTTTGTTGAAAATGTACCATTTTTGTCCCATACTAGTTCTTAATCAAGAACTTAGATTTTGTGGTTATGTTACCTGCTTGTGTTAATGTATTTTCATTTGTCAATGATATATTGGTGTTGTGTTACAAAGATTATACTTAGATATCATGCTTAGCTTGTTTTTGAAGTGTTGGTCTATATGGTAGTTTTTTGAGAATCCAACATGGAAATATGAATGAGTTTGCCCTAAGCCTGTCAAACCTAGTTCATTAGTGGTTTTGGATAACTTGTAAGTTATTCATAGGATCCCCCTGCCCTAGATCATGTTTGAATCTATTGTGGCACTTATTTTTACCATTATCATGAGTCTTGGTGTTGGACTGGTTGTGCTTGCCATGTTTTATCTCAAAGTGTTTCAAATGTGGTTTGTTATGTGTTGGTTATGCTTATGTCATTTGGAACTTGTTAAAATGTTGAGAACTTAAGATTTGAGTTGTTGAGGACAGTTATGAGATTTTGCTGTCAAGATTGGATAGACATACCAGTTCTGGTTTGTAGGATTTTCTGTTTGATTTTAGGTTGTAGATTCACTTGTTAGCATGATCAATGAATGTATGTTGTACTTGTAAGTCCAAATTGCCCTACTTGCACAAAATTGTTTCTCACTTCCAACTGCATTTTCAAAACCTCATCGATACTACCAATTACCATTTTCTGTTCCAACTAATATATACTTTATCCATGTGCATAGAATCATTCATAATCATGTTTGAAACTTGTATGTGGTACAAAGTCACCTCAACTGCCATGAATTCACTTGCTGCCCTAATGTGTTGTTGTTTTGCATTTTCTTGAGTTTTAATATGCTTTCTTTTGTGTGATGATGGTTTGAACTGGTTTGTGAGCATGAAAGTTTCCTTTAACATGATTATGGTGTGTGTGTGTGTGTCATTGGATTAGCTTTAGAACTTCATTATTGGCCAAAGTGTCCTGCTGTGCCAAGTTATGATTCAAAATAACTTTTTAGCTATTAACATGCCAAATCCTTTTTTCTGTTTGCCTAGGCCTGATTTCTAAGCATAAACTCATCCATTTTTATGATTTTAATTTGAGTATATTGCTTGTTTGATCTATTCTTACCTGTTTCATCTTGTCACCTTCAAATTGCATTTTTAAGCTAAGATATACCATCACCATGCCAAATTTTGAATCAAAGAGAATGTGTCTATTTATGAGGCATAACACCATTTGTCATCATACATATGATATGTGTGCATCATTTGTATGGCATAAAACTTCACCTTTTGAAATTTCACCCATTGCCTAACCAAAATAGTTTTTTCTTCATGTCACACCATTGGCCAGTTTTTGTTTTAAGTGAGATATGTTTAATTTGTGAGCTCAATCTTATCTATCTCCATGTTTGAGATGTGTGTGTATATATATTTTGGTGTGAAACCTCACTGCTTGAAAATTTACCTACTGCATAATCAAAATTGTTTTTCTTTTCCACAAACACTCCAATTTCTGTTTTAGGTGCATTATGCTTGATTTTTTGGGCTCATCCCATCTATTATCAGGAACAAGATATGTGTGTGTTTTTATTTTGATTTGAAACCTCTCCACTTGGATAACACCCTTGCTGCCTCATCAAATAAGCAAAACTGTTTACATTTCCCCTAATATGCCAATTGTTGATTTGATTGAGGTATGCCTAAGTTTTGAATCCAATTCCATCTATCTTCATGTTCATGATGAGTGTGTTTTGTTTTTATGATCTGTTACTATCAGAACTGATGTTTCCCTCCCATGATGCAAGACCATTGTATTTTCAAGAACAACTTGCAATACATTACCACTTTTCTGTTTGAGCATGATTTTGTTTGGTCTCTAAATTTAGAACCATCAGCCAAATATTTGAGACTTGCATTTGCTGTTTGCATAAACTAAACCTGCCCATTTGAAGTTCCACAGTCTGCATTTTCATGATATGCTTGCCATGAATATATCACTTCACCTTCTATTTGGTTTTTAACTGGTCTTGGGATGTAGACACATCTACTAGCACATTTGACACCTGTGTGTGAAGTTTGTTTAGTTTGAACTATTGCAATACATGCTTTGAATCTCAAGTTGCATTTTCACATGTCTCCTAGAGGCTTGACAGCTTTTTGTTGATGGATGTGTGACATAATGATGTTTCCTGTGAAGTTTACCATGATTGTTCTCTCATTTCAAAGATGCACAACAATGATCAATCATAAGCTCATGTATTTTTGATCTTTTCAATTTTTGTTCATGACTATACCATGCCGATGAATTGCAACTCATATACCATTTCTGGATCCAGGGCTGCTTTGCTTTAGTTTCTTGGTAGATTACTCTCAATATCTCATTTGTGATTTGCTCATGTTGTTCTTCAATCCTAATCACCCCTGTTTCAGTTCATGATCATCAAAATGCAACTCAAAGGACAATTTTGCATAAGCATTCGTGTTTCAATTTGTGATTGTTGTCTCAGAATTTGGTTATGACCATTGTATTGCTCATGAAAAATCAGTCAAGTTTGACTAAAATTTCATCAAAAAAGACTAAGATTTGATCAAGTTAGGAATCAAAACACATTTTTCATTTTTCACTCGTTCTTGCTTCCAAGCCTGCCCAGAAATCATCAAAACCACGCCATATATGTTTATGGGGGTGGCTACATCAACGGATGTATAGCCACCCCAGTGGTAAGAACTTTGTCACCTAAGCGCCTTTCATCTGCATGTCTTGGGTTCGATCCGGGTGGAGGTCGAACCCTTTTGTTTTTTTTCTTCTAATTTCCTTGTTTGATTCATTTTTCTTTTCTCCCCTCCATTTCCTATCAGCGCGCGCGTGTATGGCTTATTGTTTGTTGTTGTGTGTTGGTAGCTAAGGGGCATGGGTTCAACTCCCAACTTGGCCCCTTTTCCCTTTTATTTTGTTTTATTGTTATAATTCATCAAAACTTCAAATATTTGTAACTTGTTCATATTTTACCATTTTTGGCCCATTCTTTTTGCAACATGTTTGTTATAATGTCTACTTTTGTATGATGAGAAAATATTACCTGTTGTCACAAATTGTTCAGTTATTGTAATTAGTGACCTAACTTACAGTTGAATTCCTCTGAGCATGATTGAATTTCTTGAAAGATGTTTATTCCCCTTGTCAGTTAACATGTTAGGGTACCCCCTTTGGTTGTCACCATAATCTTGTCTCATTTCTCCTCCTAAATTATGAGGTTTAAACTGATTTAATTGTGTTTGATTGTCATCTATGCACATTGTTGTCACATTTACTATGCTTTGAACTTACGACATGCCTATTTTCAAATTGTGATTTGTTCATATGGTTGCTAGTTTTACCATGCTTCAAATCTTTGTTAAGATATGCCCCAAATCTTTGTTAAGACGATTGACTATTGGTTGTAACCACTGATATCATTTGAAGTATATGCTTATTGTACTTTGCATACTTACTTGTCTTATTCCATTTGTAATCTTACTTTGTTAACTACTTATTCCCCAAGTGATGGAACTTTCTAGTTCCCATCCAAGTTGTCTCTCCCTCTCTCTTCCAAAGGCAAAGTCTCTCCCTTGACCTTTGTGTCATTGGATAGCTCATTTACCCCTCCCTTGACTTTATGAAGTCATCTTCAACCCTAACTTAGTTAAGTTCGAACATCTAAACCATTAGACTTTGCTTTAAGTCTAGAAAAACTCATCTACACTAGGAGTGTTCTTCAACTAGAACCCTAGGATGGAGTTTGTAAACTCTATGTAAGAATCATATCAATGATCACTTACGCCCCTCTTGAGTGTTATAACATAGATCTAGAGAGTTTTGTGAAACTCTACACAAGCATGGATATGTTTGTTCCCCTTTGAACCTTGATCATAATCAAGTTTTCTTTAACCCTAGTGAGGAGAACTATGATTGCTCTGATTCTATCCTAGTTAGGATATGTAGGCAGAGGACGCAACATCTTTGAGAGAAAATTTAGAAACTATCTTTAGGTTTTAACCTTCACCTTTTATCCAACCCAAACCTTAGCAAACATTTACAAACTTAGCATGCAAATAAACAAAAGGTTTCTGTAGAATACTACAGATGTCTAGGATGTGAAATACCTACCCTAGGCATAACCAACCCCCGATCCCCGAATCTCTTAGCGTTGTTGTTACATCGCGCAAAAGGTTCTTTCTTTCTTTAGACCTTTCCTTTGGATAAATTAAAGTTCAGTTGTAATTTAAGAATTTAGATTCAAGTTAATCAATAGCTTGGTATCACGATTCTCACTGCAACAAAGGGGAAATCAAAGGTGTTAGAAAACTGGAGTGTCCTGGAGTTCCTAACCTAGACAATGTGTTGCTGGTAAAAGAACTGACTGCCAACATTATTAGTATTAGTCATCTATGTGATCAAGGACTAAATGTCAAATTCACTATGGGAGAATGTATTGTCACAAATTGAGAAAAAGAGGAAGTCACGAGGGGATCTAGGTCTAAAGATAACTGTTACTTATGGGAGCCTAAAGTCTCAAGTAACCCCACTGTGTGTTCTATGGCCAGAGAAGAAAAGGAGGTCAAACAGTGGCATCAAAAACTTGGACATCTTCATCTTAGAGGGATGAAAAAGATCATATCCAAGGAAGTAGTGAGAGAAATTCCCAATTTGACTATTGATGAAGGAAAGGTATGTGGTGAATGTCAGGTTGGCAAGCAAACCAAGGTGTCACACCCAAGAATTGGACATCTTACAACATCCAAAATTCTGGAACTGTTGCACATGGACTTGATGGGACCAATGCAGGTAGAAAGAGGTATGCCTATGTGGTTGTTAATGATTATTCTAGATACACCTGGATAAGTTTCATCAGAGAAAAATTAGATGTGTTTGAAGTCTTCAAAGACCTTTGTATTAGACTTCAAAGAGAAAAAGGAAAGTGGTGTTGTTAGGATCAGAAGTGATCATGGAAAGGAGTTTGAAAACTCTAAGTTTGCTGAATTCTGCTCATCTGAAGGAATCATCCATGAATTCTCCTCTCCTATTACTCCTCAACAAAATGGCGTAGTGGAAAGGAAAAACAGGACTATTCAAGAATCTGCTAGAGCCGTGATTCATGCAAAGAAATTACCTATGCACTTTTGGGCTGAGGCAATGAACACAACCTGCTATGTTCACAACAGAGTCACCTTGAGAAAAGGAACTTCCTCCACTCTATATGAAATATGGAAAGGAAGGAAACCAACTGTGAAGTATTTCCATGTTTTTGGAGCAAGTGTTACATCCTGACAGATCGTGAACAAATGAGAATAATGGATCTTAAAAGTGATGAAGGCATATTCCTGGGTTACTCTACCAACAACAGAGCATATAGAGTATTCAACTCCAGAACAAAAGTCTTGATGGAATCCATTAATGTTATTATTGATGATCAGCATGAAAAAACCAATGTCATGGAGGATGTTGGAACATTCCTTGAGACACCTACTGATGTTATGGTCAATACTGAAGATCCTCACGCTGTAACTCCAGACTCTGAGTCAGAAGCTCCCAACAAGGAACTTTCTATCAGAATCCTGAAAGATTATCCCAAAGATCTTATCATTGGAGACCCCAACAGTGGTGGAAGTACCAGATCTAGAGAAATCATCTCAAATTCATGCTTTGTATCCAAGATTGAACCCAAAAATGTGAAGGAGGCTATGATAGATGAATATTGGATTAATGCTATGCAAGATGAATTAGAACAATTCAAAAGGAATGAAGTATGGGAGTTGGTTCCAATACCTAAAGGAACAAACATCATTGGCACCAAGTGGATCTACAAGAACAAATCTGATGAAAAAGGAGTTGTAACCATAAACAAGGCTAGACTGGTGGAACAAGGCTATACTCAAGTTGAAGGGATTGATTTTGATGAAACTTTTGCACCTGTTGCAAGACTTGAGTCAAGAAGACTGTTGTTAGGAATTTCTTGCATTCTAAAGTTCAAATTATTCAAGATGGATGTGAAAAGTGCTTTTCTAAATGGAAATTTGAATGTGGAAGTTTATGTGGAACAACCCAAGGGATTTGATGATCCTAACCTGCCAAACCATGTATATAAATTGAGGAAAGCTCTTTATGGATTTAAACAAGCTCCTAGAGCTTGGTATGAGAGACTGACTGATTTTCTCACTGCTAATGGATACAGGAAAGGAGGGATAGATAAGACCCTCTTTTTGAAGGATGAAGGTGGAAAAATCATGATTGCTCAAATCTATGTGGATGACATAGTTTTTGGTGGAATGTCATATAAAATGGTTAAATAGTTTGTCAATCAAATGCAGTCTGAGTTTGAAATGAGTCTGTGTGGAGAATTGACATACTTTCTCGGGCTGCAAGTCAAGCAAATGGAAGACTCTATCTTTCTCTCCCAAAGTAAATATGCCAAAAACATAGTCAAAAACTTTGGCATGGATCATACTAATCACAAAAGAACACCTGCAACCACACATATGAAGTTATCTAAAGATGAAGGTGGTACCAGTGTTGACCAAAGGCTGTATAGAAGTATGATTGGAAGCTTGTTATATCTAACAGCCAGTAGACCTGATATTGCCTTTGCAGTTGGTGTGTTTGCTAGATATCAAGCAGATCCCAAGGTGAGCCACATCAATCAAGTCAAGAGGATTCTCAAATATGTGAATGGAACTTGTGATTATGGTATGTTGTATTCTCATGGATGTGCCCCTATTCTATATGGGTATTGTGATGCTGATTGGGTTGGGAGCGCTGATGACAGAAAAAGCACATCTGATGGATCTTTCTTCTTGGGGAACAACCTCATATCATGGTTCAGCAAGAAGAAAAATTATGTCTCCCTATCCACTGCTGAAGCTGAATAAATAGCAGCTGGTAGCAGTTGTTCCCAACTGGTCTGGATGAAGAAGATGTTGACTGAGTACAATGTCACTAAGGATGTCATGAAATTATATTGTGACAATCTTAGTGCTATCAATATTCTAAGAACCCAATTCAGCATAGCAGAACCAAGCATATTGATATCAGACATCACTTCATAAGATACCTTGTGGAAGACAAAGAAATTACCCTAGAGCATGTGGCCACGAAACTACAACTTGCTGACATTTTTACAAAATCTCTAGATGCTACTCAATTTGAAAATTTAAGGAGCAAATTAGGAATTTGCATGTATTAGGGGTTATAGAAATTACTGGCACGAGGGGGTTTTAAGACTTTAATGCATTCAACGCCCTTGACCACTAGAGCTCTGTATTCCACAAAAATGGGTTATCTCACTGCACCTACAATTCTCGCATTCCCCTTCCTCTTCAGAATTACTCTTAGACCCTTAGGTTTTCTCTCTTCCATCAACAACAAAATGTCCTTCAATCAAGATGCTTCTCCATCCAAGAACCATCCCAAATCCTTTGAAGATGCTCTTGGTACTACATCTTCTCAAGCTGGAAATTCCCAACAATACTCCCAAGGTAATTCTTCTCCCACTGCTGGCGACTTTGCTAGAATGAAAAACAGGGAAGGGTCTGCATATGTTGACAGATCCATTAGGGAACTTGTCACAAAAATTATCCAGAAAGGATGTATTGTGCATAGTATCTCCACCCCTCTAGCACGCATTGATCCATCCCCCAGATCTGTTGATGGTCATGGAGAAAATAGTGAGGTTGTGACAAAGGAAGAATATGAAGACAATGATGAAGATGTAGAAGAAGTCGACTCCAGCTCTTCTGAGGAGGAAGATTAATGTGTCTGTGTTGGTCGTCTGTTGTTGGGCTCAGGCTGGTGAATTGCTGGCTGATGGTCTGTTGGTTTTGGCTAGTCTTTGGTTTTGGTTGGCTGTTTTTTGTTGCTCTGCATGAGCTTTGATTTGTAATAATCCTGTACATTTGTGTTTCCAACAGTGTATGATCAATGCTAATTCATTAGCTATGATCTAATTTTGTGGATAAAAAGGGGGAGAAGTAGTAGTAGAAACACCAAGCTTAATTGTGTTTAGTTGATGTCCCTCATAGGTGGAAGATGAGATTTGCTGTTGTGCATGTTTGTACTAAGCAGGTTCGCAGGTGTGTTGATGTTATGTTGCTGCTCTGAGTTGTGTTACAGGTGTGCTGATGTGCTGAAGTTATTGATATGCGGTTGTGAGCAAGATGATGATCTTGTGAGTGTTTGGCTATTGCTGTTATACGTGTGTGTATGTTCCTGGTTGGAAATTAGTAGTATCCTAGCTGTTGGGGGAAGTGTGTGTTTTTGCAGGTTGCTTGCAGATGGTGTGTAGCTGTGCATCAATTGAGGGGGAGTATGACAGCATGTTGTGACATCTGTAGTCTAAACTAATAGGTGATATTGTGTGTTGTGGAACATGTGCTTTTCAGGATGCCATCCTAGATGTCTTGACAATCTGTATGATTGTGTGTGTGATGGTAGTACAAGTAGGTCTAGTTGATTGGTAGGATTAGCTATTCTGCATGATTAGAAGTGTGTTGTGAACTTTTTTGCTGCATATGATCTCTGATATGGTGACAAATTGTTTTAGCCAAAAATTTGCCAAAGGGGGAGTTTGTAGATGTTCTTTGTAGATGTTCTTAATTGGCTGCATTTTACGGTAAAACATGGTTGTGTGTGTAGATGTCATGATTGATGTCATGACATGCTTGTGTAGTGTTCTGCAGGGTAAGTTTGGTTAGCTAGAACAAAGTGTATTGGATATCATACTGAATGTTATGACATCAAGTTGCTAACATCAAGGGCGCGTGTTTGTTTTTCTGGTATAATGCATGAGTGAGCTCGGGCTAGATTTCAGGAAACATTTGAGGGATCCTAGTTATCTCAGGAGAAATGCTAGGTAGTGCTGAGCATAACATGAAATGCCTATGAACTAATTAAAAGAACCCTGATTTATGGAAAAGGGGTTTAACTTGGTTAAACCTAACTTCTGCTACTCAAGCCCAAGATCTGTGTGCTGCATATAAGTAGACGAGTGACAATCTTGATTGAAGATGGACTGACTTAGAGATTTTAGAGAGTTTGTGAGTGAAGAATTATGTTTATTCTTCACGTGTGTTTTGTGTCTTAGGATTACTTGTTAGCCAAGCAATTATAATCTGGATGATTGCTTTGGACTAGTGTGTTTTAAGTTGTACTTTGTTTGTGTCACTCTAAGCTTTTAAGCACGAGTGTCGTGTCTCTTGATTGAAGATGTGAAGCAAGATCAAGATTTGTTTGAAGTGTGTCTTCATTTTGATCTGTAACTTAAGTGGTTGAAATCACTGATGTGATTGAGGGGGAGTGAGTAGGAACTCAGGTCTAGTGTTAGGCTGAAGTTGCATCGGGTAGGTCTTAAGTGAAGAGTGCAAACTGGTAGTTTGGCTCTGAATTAACACTGCTTATAGTGGATTTCCTCCCTAGCTTGGTATCCCCCAGAGTAGGTGTGATTTGCACCGAACTGGGTCAATAAGTCCTTGTGTTATTTACTGCTTTCTATAAGTGTTTTACTGCTTAGCTTAATTGTCTGTTTAGCAGTGGATATCATAATATCCAGTATAACATCGATTGTCTGTTACTAGAATTTCAATGACCATACAAAGCACATGAGATGAAACAAACATTCAATGGACCTCTAATCATGATGATCAGCACCCCAAACATGTTATCAAGAACGTACAAGACTCGCCAAGTACTCATGGGATCACACAAGACCACACCTCAAAACTAGATCAAGACATGCACACACACACACACACATAGTTAAAACAATGAGGTTTTGAGGCATCAACCAAAAATAGAAACAAGTCTAAATAAAATCCAAATAAAATACTAAACTCAAGCTAAGTACATCCAAAATCAGTGTGCAAAAGCTCATGGCTAGAATTGCATCAAAGCATCACCAATTGTGTCAAGCAAGGCTAAATACTCAACTTATCGAGCATACATCAAGGGTCAAACAAAATCCAATGAAAAACAAACAAGAAGTGATCATCAAGACCCCAAACCAGCCCTTAAATAATTCACAATCAAACACCCAAGTGTGAGAGGAAAATGAGTCAAAGGGAGTATTCAAATGAGGTCAAACTTCAAGCCTAAATCATAAGGACAAACAATAAAACCACTTCACAAATTGAATTGATTAAAAATAATAAAATTAGATGAAAAATAAAATAAAAATAGTGAAAAATATCTCAACGCATGAATTAATCAGAAAGTATTTTTTATGGATTTTTATGATGATTAAAACTATTTAAAATGAAATTAAAATGAAAATAGAAAAGAAATAAAATAAAAATAAAAAAAGATTGAAAGGGGGTGTGAAAGTAAAACCTAGATGAACTGGTTTCATGTTCAACACGCAAATGGGCTGAACAAAGGGGGTGTGGATATCAAATTGGCCTAAGCCTAATCCATCAAAACATCATATTAAATGAAACGCCCCGTTTCATTAATCAATGTGGCAAGACACCTCAGATTTTCAACTCCCACGCAAGCAAGTCAAACTCCAAGTCATAGCCACCTCAACTTTTGACCTCAGACGCCGGAGCCCTAGCTCCAGTCGTCTTCTTCGGTGAGCCTCACCGGTGGTGACTGAAAAACATGATAAAAATGAAAACTCTGGGCACCATCTCAAAGGAAATTTCACATAGATTCCAAATATGCTAATGGTTTTCCAAAAATCTTCCTATATCATGGTGAAATCAAGTCACGAAAATTTGTCACGCAAATTGAAATGAGTTTAAACAGACACCACAAGCAATCAAACATTGCCTACACATGGTAGGACTTCAGATGCAACCAATATGAACTTAATTACATACCTAAAATGAGAGTTTCAGAGGATGAAAAGTTACCTAACAGAGCAACTCCGTTGGTCCTTCAAACGGTACTTAAGCTTCAAAATGATGCTTCCAAATCTACCCTTGTGCTTCACCAAGTATCAACCAAGCAAGAAATGGGAGAGTAAACCATAGAAATGAGAAATTCAAATAGAGAGAATGTTTGAGAGATCTTGAGTGATTTTGAGCTCTTTTTGCAGTAATAAACTCCACCTCTTCGTTAGGGTTTCTCTACTCTTTATATATGAGAGTTTTGTCATGTGTTTTGAACAATTCCTTCATAATGTATGAATTTTGAAAAGTGGCTAGAAAAAGTGGATTAATGCTTGCTCATTTTAGGTAAAAAATGGTATGGCCATGACATGATGATGAAATGCTATTCAAGAATAAAAAAAAATTCCATTTAGTGGCTTGAAATGGAAGAAAACCAAATTAGATCCAAAAGTTCATGTTTCCATGTTCATCATGCTTTCATGGTCTCATAAATCAATAAAGGCCATGGATTTTGAGGTCATGATTGAGTTAGGGTCTTAGAAAAACAAGTTTCATGTGGCAAGAACTTGGATTTGAAGTCTTGAAGTTCATGAATTTGATCCTTGAAGTGAAAGACCAAAAACTAGGTTTCCAAAAATAACCTTGACTTGGGATGATCATAATTAGATCTTCACACATGGGAATGATGAGTTCTAGAACTTTTTGGAAAGTTTATACAACAAGGAACAACTCTCATGTTTGTTGAAAAATGAGGAAGAGCTTGATTCCATGTGAAAAATGCCTTAGAAGTGAATCACCCTTTAGTGCCTCTAAATTCTCTTCATTTTGTAACACCAAGTTGTGAACATCATAACTTGAGATGTATGAATCCAATGGGAGAGTTCTTGTACTTAAAAGAAAGCTTTAAAGATGAGGAACAAATCTCATGTTTGATGGAAAATGAGATAGGACTTGAATCATAGTGAGAATTGTCATTGAAGTTATATACTTAAAAGGGGATTTTACACTTAGAATCATCTGAAACCCTAATTTAGCAACTTCTTGAACTCTTGAATCGCCTAGTCCTAGCTTCCACATGACATTTGAGATGACTTAGGATGACTTCTCATGGCTTCAATGATCAAGAATCAGGCCTTGAGCTCTCTCAAATCCATATTTGACTTTTGTTGACTAGATGAAACCCTAACACCTTATCCATTGACTGAGGTTATTGCAAATGGTTTGTGTAATCATGTGATCCCCATAGAGGACCCTCAGGGTATACATTGAACCCTTGAACCATGTATCACACAAGGAGATAGCTACATGTCCCTCTAATCATCCCAAGATAGGATGAAATGATAAAACACCTACTTTCTCTCCTCAAGAAGCTTTGAGAACAACTCTGATGATAATGGAAACTTGGTGACTTGAAAATGTACCCTTGCCTGAGCTTTGAACATGAAGTTTCCTTCTTGATTAGTAAATACAACATCTTGATCCCCTGCCTAGAACCAATGTTATACACAAATGCTAATGCAAGATGCTATGAAACATAAGCAAAGATAGAAGAAAAGGTTGGGCAAATTTTGGGGTGCTACAGCTGCCCCTATTCAATCGTCTTGGACCTGAAGGTATGAAAAGAAACCGCTTTCAACATTCAACGTAAAAGGTGATTGAATACAAAAGGATCCCAGTAATTTACAACCTGCGGGATGATATTTTATAGAGCTCGCCAGCCAAAAGTGGACTTAAAAGACAATGGGTACCAACCAAGAGTTGGGATAACGGAAACGGCAACTGATCAAAATGATAACAAGGACTACCAAACAAAAGTCAGGGCTTCTAGGGAATTGTATCTGTAGATTGTGAGAAAATGAGCTACTAACCAAAAGTTAGGATCACCCTGAGAATTATAACCAAGAGTTGTGAAGAAAAGACTACTAACCAAGAGTTAGGATCATCCAAAAGATTATCATCGAACAAAAGTCGGAACAGGAGCTACTAACCAAAAGTTAGAAACATCGACCAAAAGTCGGAACAAAAACTGCTAACCAAAAGTTAAGAATCATCAACTAAAAGTCAGAACAAAAGTTGTTAACCAAAAGTTAGGAATCATCGACCAAAAGTCGGAACAAAAGCTGCTAACCAAAAGTTAGGATAATCGACCAAAAGTCGGAACAAAAACTTCTAACCAAAAGTTAGGAATCATTGGCCAAAAGTCGGAATAAAAGCTACTAACCAAGAGTTAGGAATCGTCGACCAAAAGTCGGAACAAAAGCTACTAACCAAAAGTTAGGATCGCCAAAACGTCTATTAAATGCGAACTTGACCAAAAATGAGGCTTACCAACCAAAAGTCGGGATAACGACTCTGCGGGGGATGAAGGAAATTCTACCAGCCAATAGTTGGGATAACAGCTACTAACCAAAAGTTAGGATCATGAAGAAAGGAGACTACCAACCAAAAGTTGAGATAACGACTCCTCAGGGGAACAGAAGAAGACTACCAACCAAAAGTCGGGATAACATCCGGGATAAGCAGGAAGTAGAATCAACTGATTTACAACCTGAAAAAGGAGAACTCCGCTGGGGAAAGATAAACTTAAACAAGCAAACTCTGTTGGGGAGCAAAAGATAAGATGAAGACATCCACCGATGATTCTTACTAGGGTCTGGTACCACAAAGGCTCGTGAATTATGTCGTTATCTGCTGGAGACATGTTTGGCAACAAAAGGTAACAACCAGGACTATGCTTCGCATGCGTATGTTTGAATATGGCGTAATGCTCCATACAAAATGGAAATGCTACGCATTTGGGAGGATGTTATGAAAAATGCAAATGCAAAGGAACGCCACCAAAAAAAGGTGCTGAGAGAAACGTCAAGTAAACTTGTTGAGGAATACGCCCTGAATGGCCTGCCTGAATAGAACTCTACTGGGAACAATTCCAATCTGCTAGGGACTGAGAATAACATCCATCAAAAAGTTGTCCATATGTGGTAAGAAAGGTTTTCTCTGGTGGAACCTTATTACTAACGTCAATGCTAACGTTAATGTACAAAGTGAATTTCTGAAATAAAGCTCCAACAATCACCATTAAGCGTCTTGACAGACCTGCCTTCGTGTTTGGAGTTGAAGAAGCGTCAGATGGTAAGCCATGGTATCATGATATCAATCATTTTCTCAAGAATCAGGAGTACCCATCTGGGGCATCTAGCAAGGATAAGAAGACTTTGAGGAGGCTTGCAGGCAACTTCTACTTAAACAAGGATGATGTGTTGTACGGAAGAAACTTCGACATGGTCTTGTTCCGTTGTGTTGATGAATACAAAGCAAGCCTATTGATGGAAGAAATTCATGAGGGTTCATTTGGTACTTATGTCGGTGGACATGCAATGACCAGAAAGCTGTTGATGGTTGGGTATTATTGGATGATTATGGAATCTAGTTGCTTCAAGTACGCCAGGAAGTGCCATAAATGCCAAATTTATGCTGATAAGGTGCATGTGCCACCGACCCCTCTGAACGTGTTGACATCTCCTTGGACCTTTGCTGTGTGGGGCATTGATTATTCCGACTGCTTCCAATAGACATCACTTCATTCTGGTTGCATTGATTATTTTTCCAAATGGGTGGAGGCAACCTCGTTGGCTAATGTCACAAAGCAGGTAGTGACCCGATTCATAAAGAAGGACATCATCTGTCGTTATGGAATCCTAGAGCAAATCATTATTGATAATGGTTCGAAGTTAAATAATAAGATGATGAAGGAATTGTGCCTGAGTTTCAAGATTGAACATCATAATTCTTCTCCGTATCATCCGAAGATGAATGGAGTTGTTGAGGCAGTGAATAAGAATATTAAGAAGATTGTGCAAAAAAATGGTAGTAACCTACAAGGATTGGCACGAAATGTTGCCCTTTTCTCTATATAGTTATCGTACTTCGGTACGTACAACAACTGGGGAACTCCTTTCTCACTAGTGTATGGTACAGAGGCAGTCCTACCATTAGAAGTTGAGATTCCTTCTTTGAGAGTGTTGGCTGACGTGAAGCTTGATGAAGTTGAATGGGTGCAAGGCAGGTTGAATTTGTTGAATCTTATTGATGAAAAGATATTGGCAGCCATTGCACATGGCCGGTTGTACCAAAGCAGGATGAAGAAAGCCTTCCATTAGAAAGTTCATCCTCGGTGCTTCCAGACAGGTGACTTGATTTTGAAAAGGATCCTTCTTCCTCAAATAGATCACAAAGGCAAATGGACTCTAAACTACGAAGGTCCATATGTGGTAAGAAAGTTTTTCTCTGGTGGAGCCTTATTACTATCTATTATGGATGGCGAAGACTTTACGTCCCCTGTGAATGCAGACATAGTCAAAAAATACTTTGCTTAAAAGAGTCTCGCTGGACAACAAAAAGAAAAAGTCTAGGAAAAAATGGGGCATCCCGGAGAACCACAAAAGGAAAAGGTTTGGGGAAAAATTAGGGATAAAAAGAAAAAAATAAACCGGCAATGTTGAAAACCCGAAAGGGCGACTTTGGCAAAAATGGGTATCACGGTGGATTGAAAACCCGAAAGGGCGATCCAGGAAAAAGTTATGGATTTGAAAGAAAACGACTGCAATCTGCGTTCGATCTTTGATTCATCTTAATACATGGTTATCCCGAAAGGAAGGAATCAATTCAGTCAGTCTCTTCAGAAGGCAAAGCATCTATGAACATTGAAGACATACAGGCCATATCTGAATCAACACATGGTGGTTATTTGTTCACACATTGCCGACATTTGTATATTTCTTTTTACTTTTTGCGTAATTACCATTTTTCAGGAATTGCATCCAAAGTGTAACTTGCCTATTTACAGACCATTTCAATCAATAGTATTTATTACACTCCAAAAGCTTTTCATTTTTGTTTTTACTTTTACTTTTTTGTTTGTGAAAACGTCTGATTTTTTTATAAACATTACATGTAAAAATATTAGGCCTTACAGAGCATATTGAAAACAATGAATTTACTTGAAAAATAGGTGTCATGAATGGTAACTAAGGTAGCCATTTCGCATGTAGAACATCATATTGCTTATTGTTTGATTGCAGGATGACATGATCCTCTCCCCAGTAGAGTTTTTCTTCCCAACGCTAAATTTCTAACGGCATCAGCAGTGCATGGTGAATCATTCCTCCCCCAGCAGGAATTCAGAAGGTAGTGTTCCCCAGCGAGTTTGATTTATACTCCTTATTACTACTGCGAAAATACAACCGGCGGAAACAAACAGAAGAGTCTTCACTGAACATTATTTATCCCAACGAGGGAAAGGAAACGATCGAAGAAAACCTAATAGAAAGGAGAAGATAAGGTCATTGCAACCAAATCTTGGGTTCGGGAGTCGGTTACGCAAGGGGAAGGTATTAGCACCCCCCTCACGTCCGTTGTACCCAACGAGATCCACACTTATTATCTAATCAAAGGGTGAGTTATCTAAAAGCTACTATTAAACAAGAAAGGGAAAATAAAAGGAGACTCGATAGGACATCGCCGCCTTATGCCTACATATTCCCTCGTGCAAATGGAAAGTCAGAGTCGACGTAGTTCAGAAAACTACGCGTGATGGGGGGAAGATTGCTCGCCAAGACATCGCCTTCTTGTGCCTACGTATCCTCATATGGTATGAGAACTTAGAGCAAATGTTATTCGGGAAACTAAACCACAGGTTGGTTAAGTGTTTTTATGAGCGACATTAAGGTCCCATTCCAGCAGTTAGGGTCGATGCTTGTTTGCGATAGAACGAAAAAGTATCACACTCTTTTCCGAAAATAATTTTAAGAACAATCCTGAAGGATAAAAAAAAGTTTGAATTTTGTTTAAGTGGTTTAGAGAAGTGAATTGAATTTGTTTGAGATTCACGTTGCACTAAAGACCATGATATAGGAACGAATGCATTGCATATCACCCACAGGGCATACACTAAACACTCTAGACAAGTGAGGAGAAACTCCTCACTCGTCATTTCCCATATGCTTAAAGCTTGTGGCACACAACATTCATCGTCTTTATTAAGTGTCTTAGAATTGTTTAGAGATGAGAAGAGAAGACTCAAAGGAAAACACTAAAGGGAATTGGAAACCCTAATGTTACCATACAAAATTGTCCTAAGTTTAGGATAAAAGGAAAGTCTACCTAATGTTATCATACAAATGATGAACCTAAAGTTGAGATGAAAGGGACTATCCTAACTGTTATCATATAAAGGATTGAAAGCCTAATGTCTCTCATACTTCCACCTTAATCAGAAATTAAGGGAGACTAGGAATCTTGAGAGATCATGTGAGCAAGCACAAGTAAACATTGTACTAGTCAATCACAAATGAAAATAGAAATGAAACAAAGCATGCATTCACCCATATTTAATCAGGAATTAAACAAAGTAGGCATCTAGATCAAGATCATTAATTAATAAAGAATATCTACAAGAAGATGCCAACAACATTTGCCAAAACTAAAACCAATATTAATTAAAATAACATCAAAAATAAAATCTAGGTTTAGTCAAAATGAAAACTAATCAAGATTAGAGTAAATCACAAGATTAATGTTAAGAGTTAGTCTAAAAATAAAATCTTAAATTACAATTAAAAGTCTAAATCAAAATTTAAATCAAAATTAGCTCCTAAATCTAATTCTAATCAAAATTAAGTTCAAAATTATAGTCTAACTAAAGTTAAAACTAAACTATTCTAAATAAACTAAACTAAATAAAAAAACTAACTAATTAATATAAAATCTAAAATCTAAAATAAATAGACTAGGCAATTAAATCTAATTGAAATACTAATTAAATAATTAAACTCTAATAAAAAATAAATAATAAAACTAGTTAAAATAATTAATAAAACAAGGAGGGGGTGTAGACAATAAGGATTTAAAGGGAAAAAACATGGGCCTGCAGTGTAAGGGGTGCCAAAATTAAAACCAAAACCCAGCGCAGAAAAGTTGGTACGCTGATCTAGTGGGTGGAGTCTAGAGAGACTCCACCGCGTGCCTACGCGAGAGACCATCAGATCTTAGATCTAATCACAATGGACAAAATCCCAAAATCAGACGAAGGGACTATGGTAGACTACACTAAGGCGTGAAACACACGAACATGAAAATATTATGAACCAGTGACACATGTCACAAGTGGGAATGGTACACACACGCATACTGAGGAAACTATGCCAAAAAAGACTTTTAGCAGCGCTTTTTTTGGCCTTTAGCAGCGCTTAAAAGCGTTGCCTAAAGTGGCGCTGCTAAAGGTAAAGGAAACACTTTTTTATGGAAAAAGCGCTGCTATAGGCTCCCTTTACCAGCACATTTAGCAGCGCTTATTTACCCCTTTAGCAGCGCTTTAAAAGCGCTGCCTATTCCCCCCTCCCCTCCCCCCTTGTCGCAGCGCTTTTAGAAAGCACTTTCTTAGACCCCCCCCCCCCCTTTAGCAGCGCTTTCTTAGACCCCCCCCCTTTTAGCAGCGCTTTTATAAAGCACTTTCTTAGACCCCCCTTTCCCCACCTATAGCAACACTTTTTTAGCGCTCTTTGTGTCCCCTTTAGCAACGCTTTTTTGTAAAAGTGTTGTCTAATCTTCACGATTTTAAATTTTTTTTTAAATAATCACATTTTTTATATATTTTTCGATAAACCTGCTTATAACAATTACATTCCCTGCTTATAATTCAGGCATTTATTTCAACACTTTAGCCTTATATATACAATTCAACACTTTGGCCTTTAAGTATGCATTGTAATTCATCACTTTGCCCATAATCATTTTAATACACATAAACCTGCTTAAATATATTACAACACAATCTGATCCTCAGAATTACAACATCACAAATACAGTCAACTTACATATAATTACAAATCCGTTAACTTTATAAATAGATACGACTTCCAGAAATATTATTATCCCGCATCAATATTGGATGATACATATACCTTATACAATTCTCAACTCAAGATTAAATTGACACCATTTCTCCTTTATTTCTTCCAATCCTGCTTTCGAGTAAGTATCGCACTTGAATTCATCAAAGTACTACATAATATAACAAAACATGCACGATTTAGTTTTAAAACTAATTACTCAGATGAAACATCGGTTAATTATCAAAATGAATCATATAATTTATGAATTGATCCATACCATGATTGGAATCTCTATTTGACCAGAATGAATAGTTTCTTTCATAAAGCGTAATACAAAATATCTGCAGTCAATCCCATTGCACTGACGAGGACACTGTAAATGGAAAAAACAAACGAACATTTATCAGGATATATAGTTTAGATAGTTTTATCAAGTAGGACCACTATAACAGTCAAAAATGGGAAAATATACCTGCACTCTGATCCAGCTAATGTTGTTAGCCTTGCTTTTTGACATTGTTGCTTGTCTTTATGCTCTAAATATTTGTATAACTCTAACATAATATAAACGCATATTTAGAACAATGTCACATAATAAATAAAGATATATAATTATTCAGAACAGTATATCTCATCACTTACGTATCAATCATATTTTTCATATCAGGATATTTTGTTTGATCGCCATCCAATGAATCCAGATAATACACTATTTATTTCATCGGATTAATCGCGACCAACAACCAGTGTCCATTATAAAATAAGACAACAGTTTAGACGGAAATGTTATATAGAATGGCAAAAATCGAATAATTATAATAAAATTTAGAATAAAGTCATACCCATGGCCAGTATTATATGGCAACAAGAACAACTTCTCTGTAGTCGCGGCCATAAATCTTTGGACTATGTAATCTTTGACTACATCTGGTGTGTGATCTATTGACCGTGAGTTGATACAGCTAGCAGATAAGAATGTGAATATTGAAGTCAAATCATGCGGGACCAACAACTTGTCATACAAGAGCCTAAAAGAAAAACATAATCAACATTAGAATATTCAGTTAAATGAGAAAATTTTAAAATGTTCAATTATTTAATTAAAATGGATCGGAGTACCTGATGTAGGAATGCATAACACCGACGCCCAATTTAGAATGTTGGAAAATCTGGTCCAAATCCTCCGTAGCAATTGTTTCGGTATATTCAAAACCGAAAATACCTTCCTCCATAGGTATTTGATGGATGCCACCCTCATTCAAATATGTTGTTCCTACATATGTTTCAAGGCACAACCTAAATCGAGGAACAAATGCTTTTTTTGGCTCAACCTTTTTCTTGTTGGGCACCTTGGAATATTCAGGCATCTTACCCTTGCTGACTTGTTGCAACTGTTGATCATGAACCTAAAAATCATATAAGTTCAGTAATTAATGTATAATAAGATAATCATGTAACTGTAGTAGTACGTGTTTCTTTGATGCAGTTGTATCGGTTTCCCGCACAATGATTCCCTTATCTTTTGATTCAGATTTTGTAGGAGTCTAAGATCATCATGTAAATAAGAAATTGTAAATGTAAGAATAAATTTCATCTATGGGTCGTAAAACATTTGAATATTACAAGGTTCATAATGTTGTTCAACACACCTCATCATCTATGAAAATGAGATTTGTCGGCCATGCAACATACGCTCTTATTGCGTCTCCGACCACTGTTGCGTCTGAAACATCATCTGGTATAGGCAACAACGCACCCCCTTCTAACGCAATATCAACTGATACTTTCAAAAATCCATCAGGGAGCGGTTTATGGTGAAGTAAGTCTCCCACAGTGTTATGCACCTTTCCCTTGCCAACCATGCGATAAGTCGTTGACGATAAATATAGCCGACAAGGTGAAATTCCCTAAACAAATAATGATGTCGATTAATGTGTCAATTAAGAAAATTGTGCTAAATTATTTTCAATGTAATATATACAATTACCTCTGCAAGCTTCTGCAGACAATTGATATTATCTTTGTCACTAGTATCTTTACCCTCTGGACCGCGCCTTTCCGACTTATTATACACTTTTTATCAGTTACTGACAAAACTAATGTTGTACTTACACATTGTTCAAATACTTGTTGAACTTCTTCCTGAACGACTCCATCTCTTCCCACACGGGCAGCCTTCCACACAACATGGTCCGGAAGAGATGTCGGATCACTTTTTTCCTCTTCTAACTACGCATTAAGACGGATAATAAAGTATTCATATCCTATTATATATACTTACTATTTTTGGTAACTATATCATATTAAAGCATTTATATATACTTACTATTTTTTGTTCTAAGCGTGCATATCCCAAACGCCCTTTTTTGTATGGATACACGGGCTTTGATGCCCGTTACCGATTTACGCCACTCACAACCTGAA
>CAWUDS030001687.1:32500-37615 GCA_963859935.3 Lathyrus sativus | reverse complement strand
GAAGAAGAATTAGTAGCTGGTTATCAAACAGAATATTCAGGTATTCGATTTGGTTTATTTTACGTTGCTTCCTATTTAAACCTTTTCATTTCTTCATTATTTGTAACAGTTCTTTACTTGGGCGGTTCCAATATTTCTATTCCATACATATTTGTTTCTGAATTTTTTGAAATAAATAAAACATACGGAGTTTTTGGAACTACAATTGATCTCTTTATTACATTAGCTAAAAGCTATTTTTTCTTATTCGTTTCTATCATAACAAGATGGTCTTTGCCTAGGCTAAGAATGGATCAATTATTAAATCTTGGATGGAAATTTCTTTTACCGATTTCTCTCGGTAATCTATTATTAACAACTTCATCTCAATTGTTTTCGCTGTAAAAGATGTTCTATATTCATTACTTGTCTCAAATAAGAGAAAGAAATCAAAAAAAACTATACTATTCATAGATATTTACAATATGTTCCTTATGGTAACTGGGTTCATGAATTATGGTCAACAAACAGTACGAGCTGCAAGGTACATTGGTCAAAGTTTCATGATTATCTTATCTCACGCAAATCGTTTACCTGTAACTATTCAATATCCTTATGAAAAATTAATCACATCAGAACGTTTCCGCGGTCGAATCCATTTTGAATTTGATAAATGCATTGCTTGTGAAGTATGTGTTCGTGTATGTCCTATAGATTTACCCGTTGTTGATTGGAAAATGGAAACGGATATTCGAAAGAAACGATTGCTAAATTACAGTATTGATTTCGGAATCTGTATTTTTTGTGGTAACTGTATTGAGTATTGTCCAACAAATTGTTTATCAATGACTGAAGAATATGAACTTTCAACTTATGATCGTCATGAATTGAATTATAATCAAATTGCTTTGGGCCGTTTACCAATGTCAATAATTGATGATTATACAATTCGAACAATTCAAATCAAAAAAGACAATTTATTATAATTCAATAAAATACAACTTAAAAAAAAAACACACACAAATATTCTATATATTTCTATAGATAGAATAGATATAAATAGAATAATCTAAATCAAATATTTTAAATGTATAAAAAATGAATAATATAGTAAATATCATATTAGTAGAAATATTCTATAATTATTAGAGAACTATATTCTTCAATAGAATATATTAATATATTCTCGAAATTGAAAATATTTTGGAATTTCAATAAGATTTTCAATGGTTATATATGTTCTATCTACCTTTATACTTGAGTTTTCATATCGTTTCAAACTACTCTTTTGTATAAAGAGTGGAATGACATTGATTATATAACCATAACTATATCAATTTAAACTACTTAGGTTTTTCAATGCAAAGAAAAATTGAAATATATAAATTTTTTTTCCTGGTCATATCAATAAGGTCATGAAATTTCGATTTCGTTGTCTTTTTTTTTACATATAATGGATTTGCCTGAAACGCTGCACGATTTTCTTTTAGTCTTTCTGGGATCGGGTCTTCTATTAGGAAGTTTAGGAGTAGTATTACTTACCAACCCCATTTTTTCTGCTTTTTCGTTGGGACTGGTTCTTGTTTGTATATCTTTATTATATATTTTAGCAAACTCGCATTTTGTAGCTGCATCACAGCTACTTATTTACGTGGGAGCTATTAACATTTTAATCATATTTGCTGTGATGTTCATGAATAGTTCCGAATATTACCAAGATTTGAATCTTTGGACCGTAGGGGATGGAATTACTTTGATAGTTTGTACAAGTATTTTTGTTTCATTAATCACTATTATTTCCGATACATCATGGTACGGAATTATTTGGACTACAAGACCAAATCAGATTATTGAGCAAGATTTGATAAGTACTAGTCAACAAATTGGAATTCATTTATCAACAGATTTTTTTCTTCCATTTGAACTAATTTCCATAATTCTTTTAGTTTCTTTGATAGGTGCAATTGTCGTAGCTCGCCAGTAAGAAATCTTTAGAGAACTAGTAATAGAAATCAAGATTCTTTTTTTTTTCAATTTTCTCACATTTATTTCTGTCGAATTCTATGTGAAGTGAAAGAGTTTTTTTTTATGTAGAAATTCTTTTTTTTTTTATTGCCGATATATTCTTTTGTTAATGAATCCAAATTTATAAGGAGTTGGTCAATGATGCTCGAACATGTACTTGTTTTGAGTGCCTATTTATTTTCTATTGGTATCTATGGATTGATCACGAGCCGAAATATGGTTAGAGCCCTTATGTGTCTTGAACTTATACTGAATGCAGTTAATATAAATCTAGTAACTTTTTCTGATTTTTTTGATAATCGCCAATTAAAAGGAAATATTTTTTCAATTTTTGTTATAGCTATTGCAGCCGCTGAAGCGGCTATCGGACTGGCTATTGTTTCCTCAATTGCTCGTAACAGAAAATCAACCCGTATCAATCAATCGAATTTGTTGAATAAATAGCATTAATCCTATAATAATAAAGTAGAATTTCAAATAGTGTAATATGAATCTAATCAATTCATTTGAGTATTTATTCGACACAACTTATGATCATATCATGTTTACATTGCCTAAATCATAAGAAATGAAAGTATCCTGGTCCTCTTCGATTCCCTCTTGTAAATTTATCTAGACGCCTTTTTTTATTAACAGTTAACAATATTATCACAAATCATTGATTCATCTGGTATATAAATATACGATTCATTTACGAGTTTACTAGATCGATAATTTGCATTTTTGAACATCCAAAATTACTATAGATAATGTCACATTCAGTAAAGATTTATGATACATGTATAGGATGTACTCAATGTGTCCGAGCCTGTCCCACAGATGTATTAGAAATGATACCTTGGGGTGGATGTAAAGCTAAGCAAATAGCTTCTGCCCCAAGAACAGAGGACTGTGTTGGTTGTAAGAGGTGTGAGTCCGCTTGTCCGACGGATTTCTTAAGTGTTCGAGTTTATTTATGGCATGAAACAACTCGAAGTATGGGTCTCGCTTATTGATTCGTTTCAAAAAACACCACACGAATACGTTTTTTACTGGCAAAAACTCGTGTTCAAAATAAAAAAGAAAAAAATTCTATTTTATTTTGAGCATGGGCTTTTCTGGCCCAAGTGTATCTTATTTTTATCACGAATTTTTTTCCTTGGTTAACAATAGTTGTTGTTTTCCCAATAGCCGCAGGTTCCTTAATTTTCTTATTTCCTCATAGGGGAAATAAGGTAATTAGGTGGTATAGCATTTGTATATGCTTAATCGATCTCCTTCTAACAACCTATGCATTTTGTTATCATTTCCAATTGGATGATCCACTAATTCAACTGACGGAGAATTATAAATGGATCCATTTTTTTGATTTTTACTGGAGATTAGGAATAGATGGACTCTCCATAGGACCTATTTTACTGACAGGATTGATAACTACTTTAGCCACTTTAGCAGCTCAGCCGGTTACTCGAAAATACCAATTATTTTATTTCCTGATGTTAGCAATGTATAGCGGTCAAATAGGACCATTTTCTTCTCGAGACATTTTACTTTTTTTCATCATGTGGGAATTGGAATTAATTCCCGTTTATCTACTTTTATCCATGTGGGGGGGAAAGAAACGTTTGTATTCAGCTACAAAGTTTATTTTGTACACTGCAGGAGCTTCTGTTTTTTTATTAATGGGAATTCTGGGTATTGGTTTATATGGCTCTAATGAACCAACATTTAATTTTGAAACATTAATTAATCAATCATATCCCGTGGCACTAGAAATAATATTCTATACGGCATTTCTTATTGCTTTTGCTGTCAAATCGCCGATTATACCCTTACATACATGGTTACCAGATACCCACGGAGAGGCGCATTACAGCACTTGTATGCTTTTAGCCGGAATCTTATTAAAAATGGGAGCATATGGGTTGGTTCGAATTAATATGGAATTTTTTTCCCACGCTCATTCCATATTTTGCCCCTGGTTAATGATATTAGGTTGTATTCAAATAATCTATGCCGCTGCAACATCTTTTGGTCAACGGAATCTAAAAAAAAGAATCGCTTATTCTTCCGTATCTCATATGGGTTTTATAATTATAGGAATTGGTTCTATAAGTGATACTGGTCTCAACGGGGCCATTTTACAAATAATATCTCATGGATTTATTGGCGCTGCCCTTTTTTTCTTGGCAGGAACTAGTTATGATAGACTGCGTCTTCTTTATCTTGACGAAATGGGCGGAATGGCTATCCCAATGCCAAAAATATTCACTATTTTCACTATCTTATCAATGGCTTCTCTTGCATTGCCTGGCATGAGCGGTTTTGTTGCAGAATTGATAGTTTTTTTTGGAATAATTACTAGTCAAAAATATCTTTTCATGATGAAAATACTAATTACTTTTGTAACAGCAATTGGAATGATATTAACTCCTATTTATTTATTATCTATCTTACGGCAAATGTTCTATGGATACAAGTTTTTTAATACATCAAACTCTTCTTTTTTTGATTCTGGGCCCAGAGAATTATTTATTTCTATTTCTATCCTTATACCCATAATAGGTATTGGTATTTATCCAGATTTCATTTTCTCATTTTCGGTTGACAAGGTTGAAGCTATTCTATCTCATTTTTGATGGATGATTTTTGTGAATAAATGAATCAAAAAGATACAAAAAAATATTTTCCCGTTAGATTCATTTAAAAAATTGAAATTAGAATCGAATATGTTTGTTGTTTGTGAGAACCCCTTGAATCATTACATTACTTGATTGAAAGGGTTCTCGACGATTTATGGAAAGTATATATTTATATGCTTTCCATATTTTTCTTTATCAGGTTCTTTGAGTCAATTAGATGTAAATGAACCATAACTATGTAGTCCTATTCCTAATAGATTGATCCCCAAATAACATATCCAAATTATAAGAAATCCTATCGAGGCCACTATTGAAGAATTTACACCCTCTAATTTTTTATTTTTTCTAGTATGTAAATAAATCGCGAATATGGTCCAAGTAATAAAGGCCCAAGTTTCCTTTGGATCCCAATTCCAATAGGAACCCCATGCCTCGTTAGCCCATACTGCTCCTGAAAGAATACCTACCGTTAAAAAGAGAAAACCCATAC
>CAWUDS030001687.1:0-22500 GCA_963859935.3 Lathyrus sativus | reverse complement strand
GATTAGAGCACGTGGCTACGAACCACGGTGTCGGGGGTTCGAATCCCTCCTCGCCCACAACCTCCTAAAAGGAGAAGGACCTTGGGGATAAGAAAATAAAATATGATTGAGGTTGAAATAAAAAAGTCTTACATTATTTTTTAATGTAAAGTAGAAATATAGTAGAATAGTATATCATGAGATAGAATGTAATAGAAACAAACTTTACACTTCCTTTTGATTCCAAATTCTTTCATTGGAAATGAAAAAAATCTCCCCAAGTAGGATTTGAACCTACGACCAATCGGTTAACAGCCGACCGCTCTACCACTGAGCTACTGAGGAACAACGGCAAATTCTATCCCATCCTTATTCTAATAGAATAAGATATCTAATTCTATATAGAATAAGATATCTAATAATATCTTATACTAAGAGTTTGTAATATATTCCATAAGTAATCATATTCATAGAATATGATTGATGCCTTGGTGGTGAAATGGTAGACACGCGAGACTCAAAATCTCGTGCTAATACAGCGTGGAGGTTCGAGTCCTCTTCAAGGCATAATATTGAGATCTATTATGGAATTGGAATAAGTTCGCCAGCAGATCACGAAGTTTTGGTGATCTTATCTATCTAATGAAATGAATGGAGAGTCCATTTTGAAATCGTCCCGCCTGCAACCCCTGTAAACCAACGGATAAAGTAGATTTTATATTCGATTTAGGAGATTGGTGACTTACCCATTCAATGACTTTGGCACTCGACATTCCAAAAAATGGGTACTGTACTCTCGGGTCGGGTGAATTCCATAATAGACGCCTGTTGGCATGCCAACCTTCTTTCTCAGGACCTATCTGAAAAGAAAATTCTGTACTTATTGGTTGTGAATATCTGAATAGGACAAATCCCCCCGTGGATCTCTTTATTTGCTTCAAAACAAGTGGGCTCGGTCAAGGGCAATATGGATTCTCGATATTAGGGGATCTTCTCAATTGAAAGATCCCCTAATATCAACTTGAGACGACGAGAAAGAAAGTATCTATTTTATTTCATTATTCAGTGAAACCAATCGTTCGTTATTGGAAGAGATAATAACAAGCATCTCGTCTGGGAAAACCCATTTTTTTCTCAACAATGTCTTTGTGATTTGAGCCAATAGGGTTCTGTTAGATAGGAACACATTTGATAAATATTGATAACTTTCGTATAGAGTAGTAGAACGAAAAAATTCATTTGATACTGAAGTATTGGTTGTAAACCATCTCTCGCGATCAATCGATAATCTCAAATTCTGTTCTTCCATATCCTTCCTCAACCATCTTTCATCTAGATATTTCCAATAAGTTTTCTTGGTTTTGGAAGTCAAAAGTATCTGTTCCTCTGAAGAAAATTCTTCTTGATGTGAAAACACAGGATCCTCATCCTCTTGGAATAGCAAAAAGAGTGGATCTCCGGGGTCCCAAATGAAATGGCTTATGTGAAAAAAGCCTTGTTCGTTGGAAGATCTCACTCGTGTCTGGTCCTGCATGGTTCCATCCTGCAAGAACTCCGAATCATTCTCACCCTTTTCATCATAATCATCTTTGTCCTGAAATGACCCTTCCCCATAGGGAAATCTCAATTCATTGGACCCTTCGTCAAAGAGAAAGCACCAAGGGCGCCACAGTCTAGGAGCCCAAAGTATGTTTTCCAATAATTCCTCCATTAGGTCTAGCTCTAGCTCTAGCTCTATCTGTTTCGGGTCGTAGACTCCGACTCCTTCCCCTTCTTCGAACCCCGGTTCATATTTTTTATAGAGAAATCGTTCACTATTATAAATGATAGAAGAAAACCCATTTTGAAGCATCTTTAAGGGATTTCTTTCGGGCCGAAGAAGCAACGGCACTCCATCATTATCAAACCGACTTCCTGTCTCGGAGGGTCCCAGCAGAGCACCCTCTATTTCTAATAGCCCATGAACTAGATCAGAATCATTCTCACGGAGTCTATAAGAAGCATCATTGTTTTCATTAGGTCTGGGTACAGAAAAAAAGTCTTCAGCGACCGATCCGGCAGAACAACTCAAAAGATAAAGAAGTATAGTTAATTTCTTCATGCTTCTTCCAAGTTCGACGTACCATTTGTACAAAGAAGAATCCCCCTCCTGACATGCTGTCTTCTTCATATAGATAGATATAGGATCTATAGAGCAATTACTGAGAAGTAGATTTTGTGAAACAACCCTCCCTATCTGATAAAAAAGGATCCCATGATCCTGAATCTCTCTTATATGAGATCTAAAATTCCAAGTTTGTCTATGAAGAGCAAATCGAATTATATTAGTGTCTATAATAGATTTCTTTTGTATAATACTAATCGATAGCGCCTCATTAGTAAGTGCTACAAGATCAGGTACATTAGAACCTAGAGTTATAGACCCCAATCGATTAGTATTGAATATTTGCTTTTCCAAGTGAAATCCCCTAGTATATGAAAGAGTAAAAAAGTGCTTTCTTTGTTGTGGAATAAGAAGCCTTCGTACCTTAATGCATGTATTTAATTTATCCGTCCCTATTAAACAAGGGTCTACTTTTTCTGGAATATGAGTAGAAGCAATAACAAGATTATTGCTAGTAGAACCTTTTTCAGAATCTCTGGAAAGAGAGTTCACTAATATACCCAGCGATAAGTCATCCGACTCCTTCCTATCGAAATCATGAATGTTTGGAATCCAAATTATGCAAGGAGACATTGCTTTTACTAATTCCAATTGAATTGTGAGATAAAACCGGTCTAGTTCCTTTTCCGGTATGATATCGCTAGATACCGGATCCTCCATACTTAGAAACTTCAATCGGCTATCAAGCTTACGGTCGAAATCGTCGCTATGATCCCTTTCATAATTCTCTGGATTATAGCAACTACCCTCGTAATCCGGTAAAAGACTGTAAATGGTACCCTCTCTTTGATCAAAAAGATCGTCCTCATCATAACTCGTATCAAAACCCCTAGGAAAGTTCTCCAGGAACTTGTTTACAAATACTGTAATGAAAGGAACATAGGAGGTTGTCGCTAGAGATTTGAGCAAATAGGATTGTCCAGTTATTATAGAACCTATCACTAAAATACCCCTAGAAGGGGATAGGGCTAAGCGTAGCGAAAAGGGTTTATCATGAGATGGGAAATCCAAACAGCTAGCCCTACACGGGATTTCTGAATAAGTGATTGTCTGATAATGAGCGAGGAATACCCGTCTTTCTGCTAAGCAGGATGTATTGAACTCATAATTCATTAGATCCTTTTTATGAATGTCAATTAAATATCGTAAGTAAATTGTTCCCGGTTGTTCAATCATTTGATAACCAGAGTTATTCTTTGATAACTCATCACTATTAGTAAGACTCACTAAAATTTGATCCATCCTTTTTTCTGTCGTTAAGGTAGAGAAAGTAAGCAAGAATTCTCTTTCTTTATCAGCAATTAAATCACTATTCGCGATCCAGGATTCTATTTTATCAGAAATGCAATCACTATTCATGTTTTTTCTTTTTTTTATCAATGAATAGATTTCTTTACTTGTATGACTTAAATGTCTCGTATTTTTCAAAAACGCGATTCGATTGATGGGATTTGGTAGAATCCTTATGAACTTCATGAGATTAAAACCTTCACCCCTTGGGACGCCAGAAGGCGAACCTCGTCTTTCTTCTCGAAAATTTTCGAATTGTTTTAGAGCCATTCGAAAAATATACTGTAACCAGAAATATTTTTGTTCTGATGTACCATACCTATCCAGAAGTTTTTTCAATTCAATGATGTAGGATGGAATCATCAACGATTTGACCTGTTCGAACTCTGTCTGTAACTCATTAGAGAATCGAGAAACAAAGGAAAGATGTGTATGAACTAAATATCCAGTAATAAGAAGAAGTAAAAGGATTGAAAACAGGAACTCCTCAATATTTAGTGATCTCAGATGTGTCGATATGAATGGTGACTCATTATTTGTGTGAAGAAGATCTTTTTCGTACACCTCTACAAGAGACTTATGTAAACACTTACTCCAAATCTCACTTATACGATTCCGTTGTCCAATACCCAGTTTTTTCCGAAGAATTGCCTTGGCTCCATGGATAAGATTAGGCAAAATAGATAACATTTTTTTCCATTTAGGACTCTTCTTTAGTATCACAAATAGGTCTGAAAAAGTATGTATAAATAGTAAAAGTAGATTTTTTTGCCCTGTCGTGGTAAGGAGCGACGGTATTAATACGGGTACAATGGCTTCAATTTGGAGAGAACGGTTGAAAAACTACTCTTTCTTTGAAAGTTTCTATACATCTGCCCTTTTTTAAGGAATTTTTTTAGAGGTTTTTTTTTCCTCTTTTCGGATGGTAAAAATTCCTCAGAATATAGAGTATATGAATATAGAGTATATAGAGTGTCACGCAAATCAGTGTCAAGCAAATCTATGTTTAAATCGAAATCCAAATACGTATGCAACTTTTTCCATTTTGGATCAGACAGATTAATAGCGGAAAGACGATTACAATAAGTTCTTTCAAAATTCACTATTTCTTCCTCTGTTAGAGGTGTTCCAGAAATGTCCGCAATAGCTCTAGGACCGCGAGTTGGAAAATGGAAAGATTTGTACAAGTCATATCCGTCATCACCACTTTGCGGAAAATTATTTAATATGTTAGAGACTCTAACTCGCTTGGTGAAATAGTATCTCTGTCCAAAAAAACATGTTTTTTTTTCCCGTCGCCAAAAGAAAATATTTTCTTTCGACTGAACAAGACATTGAGGAATTGTTCATACAAAAAATCATAATTACAGGACCTTTCCCCATAAAAAGAGAATCTTTTCTTACAATCGAAATCTTGATTATTCAAGAATCGAAGTCGATTTACTTTATAAAAAGAGGAAATCAATGAACTTCTATGAAAACATTTCACAGGATTCAGCCAATTGTCTTGATTTGCTATCTGATTGATCAATAATTTCGATTTTTGAGAAGTATAATAGTCATCCAATAATAGGGCTTTCTTTTTTTTCAAATGAACCGTTTGCAGACCCATTGATTCTAACAACTGATTCCCGAGTGCATCATTCATACGTTTCAATTCATCCATATGGATCTGAGACCTATGAACGGGCATACTCCCAAAACTCACCAAGAAAAAAGGAACTGAGTTAGAGAAAAAGGGAAGAAGCTTGGACAAAAACAAACAAAGTGACTTAGAAAAATTTTTTTTGTCGATAACCTCAGACCAATCAATCGAATATGCATTCATATGTAATCGATCGAACACTACTTGAAAACGGCTATTCTCCTCAGAAATGAAATGGTCCAAATGTTCCTGGAAATTCTTGCTCCCCTTGGACCATTTGTATTTATCTGTATTTGGATCCTTATTCACGGATCTCTCGGTTCGATAAATAAAAAGAAGAGGATCAAAGCATTTCTTCTGACTCTTTTTCCAATTTGAGAAACGTTGATTGATCATGTGTTTCCTTAGAGGTATATGATTATGAATATCATTTTCATACCTTTTAATTACATATTCTAAGTTGCGATTGAATCGATTACCTTGAAAAGAATTCCCACAAGAGGTCTGGACCCATTTTTTTATGATCTTTGGATAAAAAGATTCATTCGCTTCGTAAAAAAGCCGAGGCAGAACCAATAAAGATTTCTTTTTTGATTCATCCCTGGAGTTGAATACTTGATTTACAAATTGTTTATCATCAATTTTCGACAAATCAATAGAAAAAGAGAATCCATTATGATACACCAGATCCGGCTTAGTTATTGAGAGATTGAATAGATTTGCCATTTCTTGAAATCTCTCTTCTGATTGAAAATCGCGATGTAACAAGTACCCCCCCCTATTCTGGTCATGGAATAGATCAAATAAACCAAAAACTAGCTTTTTGTTCAAGAATGAAATATGATTTGGAACTGTCAAAAGTTTCTCCTTTGCAACCCTATCACATCCTCTATCGGATGAAATAGGATGAATTGAGACATTATTTTGTAAATACATGATTATCTTAACTATATTGGCTATTTCTTTATTTTCCGATTGCCTCGAAAGAACAAAAGAAACATCTTCTTCTTTTTTAAATAATTTTATATCTTGAGCGGACTTCTCAGTAGGATTCAAATCCAGATGAAGTTCTGACCATCTGTCGCCGAAAAAAGAGCAATTATCTCTCTCAGATATATTTTTTTCTTTTGGACCAGACAGGAGCGGAACAATCAACCTAGTCATGACCAACCTATTGATATTGAACGAATCTTTTGAGTCTTCCAATGGATCATTCCCGGATCCAATGGAATTGATTTGTATAGGAAGAAGCCCTGTCAAATAAATATTTTTTTTTTCGATCATCTTTCGATTGTTAATACGATATATAAGGATCGCTAGTAGAAATAAGACAAAATTCTTGATCGTGAAATATCTTGTTAAACCGCGTGAAACTAGGATACTCCAAATTCTGGAGTCTAAGAGTTTGATAAAACTCTCTTGATGGAAAAAAATGTGAATGACAGATATGACTGAATGGAATTGTGTCCAGGAATCTGAGAAATAGGAAGAATTCTTGCTCTCTCTAAAAATGTCTCGCAATTCTAAAATCCAAATGTCTAAGTCATTTTTCTTCGTTTGATTCATATATCCCCCTTTATTTAAAAAAATTAAAAAAATTTGATGTATTTTTTTTATCGATTGTTTTTTCTATTCTATTTATTTCTCTTTTCTCTATGTATTTATTTATATCTAAACTGAGATATATCATCATACCAGCAACTTGATTTGCTATTTCACTCTCAATCTCTTGCCCTAAAAAAAGGATTCTGTCGTAAAAAAGTTGATGGTATAAGTCAACCCAAGTAGCTTCATCCTCGCCAGGAATTTGAAAGGCTACCTTTGGAACACCTACTGGCATAAAAAAATGATGAAGTTGTCTGACACCAGCATGTTACTTTGATGTCAAATTGTGCAGATTATAGATATTTATCTATGATCTATATATCTATTTTATTTTCGATTCCGAAAAGAATATGAAATTCAGAAAATAATATGAATATTTTAATCTTCAAGTTTTTCGTTTTACTATGTATATCATATTAAGTATAAGATATAAGCTTTTTCCAATAGAAGAAGTTTGACCCCTCCCATTAATAATTCCCATTATTAATGTTTTCGTTTTCTTTATTGGTGGGGTCTTATATATTCCATTTTCATGTGCCTCACAACCCGAAAGAATTCGGGGGGAGGGGTCATTTCGTTTTTTGATCTAGAATGAATAGTTTCAAGAGATGAGAGAATTCAGAATACCCACTAGAAATACTAATCCAATCCATAAGGATGTAGCGGAAAAGACAACATTTTTGTTACTTGACCAACCATCAGGAGAAGCAAATACAACAGGTACACTAATTAATAAAATGGATGAAGTAACAATTAATGCAAAAACAGCTAATTGAAACGCAATAGTCATGTTTATAATCCTCTAATTTACCAACAAAAGAACTATACCATTTGATCCCCCAACCCCTTTTCTTTTGATTTGACCCCTTCCAAAAATAAATAAAAAACACATTCTCATTATGGGGGGTTTTATCATGAATCCATTGATTTTAGATGACACTCCTTATTGAGGCATGAATCGAGGGGTAGTTTTTTTTTTTTTTACTTCACAAAAGAGCATGCTGGATCATGAATATATAATATATAATATATATGGATAGAGAACTAGACCAATAGATTCACACTGGATATCTTTATCATAGAGAAAAGGGTATTAATTTGTATGGTCATGTTCTCTTGAGTGGAATAAAGATAAAATAGAAATTAGCTTTTGGAGAGATGGCTGAGTGGTTGATAGCTCCGGTCTTGAAAACCGGTATAGTTCCAAACAAAGAACTATCGAGGGTTCGAATCCCCCTCTCTCCTTTTTCTTGGCGAATGGATTTTTTTCTTTTATTGATTTAAATTGATTTAAGTTGGCTCGGTTTTTTCGGGCTCGGCTAAGTGGTGATATAGCCGAGCCCGAAAAAAGATTAGATATAAATGAATTGAAAAAGAAAATATTTTTTCAATATGATCTCCTCGACTCAACTCAATATGTATACTAAAATCAAAGTGATTCTTACGTCAAGCATTGGATTTCATGTCTCAATTAAGAGGAGTCATGGAAAGAACAGGCTCCAAATCTCTATCAATTCCTTTTTCAAATCCTGCGGCAGCTGCGCGAGCTCTTCCCGCGTGCCATAAATGACCTACGAATAGGAAGAATCCTAGAACAAAATGAGAAGTAGCTAACCAACTTCTAGGAGAGACATAATTGACTGCATTAATTTCTGTAGCTACGCCACCCACGGAATTTAAAGAACCTAAAGGAGCATGAGTCATATATTCTGCGGAACGACGTTCTTGCCAAGGCTGTATATCTTTTTTCAGTCTACTCAAGTCCAAACCATTAGGACCTCTTAGAGGTTCTAACCAGGGAGCACGCAGATCCCAAAAACGCATAGTTTCTCCTCCAAAAATGACTTCTCCGGTCGGAGAACGCATTAGATATTTACCTAAACCGGTAGGCCCTTGAGCGGAGCCTACATTAGCTCCAAGACGTTGGTCTCTAACTAGAAAAGTAAATGCTTGAGCTTGAGAAGCTTCCGGTCCAGTGGGACCATAAAACTCACTAGGATAAGCAGTATTATTAAACCAGACAAAGCAACAAGCTATAAAACCAAAAACGGCTAAAGCACCTAAACTATAAGATAAGTAAGCTTCCCCAGACCATACTAGTGCACGCCGAGCCCATGCAAAGGGTTTGGTTAAGATATGCCAGATTCCACCAAGTATACAAATGGAACCCAACCATACATGTCCCCCAATTATATCTTCCAAATCGTCCACACTAACAATCCAACCTTCTCCCCCAAAAGGCGATTTTAGTAAATAACCAAATATAATGCTTGGACTAAGGGTTAAGTTGGTAATTTTTCTTACATCTCCCCCTCCTGGAGCCCAGGTATCATATATACCCCCAAAATAAAAAGCCTTCAATATTAGAAGAAAAGCCCCTATACCTAACAAAATTAAGTGAATACCTAAAATAGTAGTCATTTTATTTCTATCTTTCCATACATAACCAAAGAATGGAAAAGATTCTTCAAGAGTCTCAGGTCCCAGAAGTGCATGATAAATACCGCCAAAGCCCAATACTGCAGAGGAAATTAAGTGAAGTACTCCAGATACAAAGTATGGAAAGGTGTCGATAACTTCCCCTCCAGGACCTACCCCCCAACCTAGAGTAGCTAGATGGGGAAGTAAAATTAAGCCTTGTTCATACATGGGCTTCTCGGGTACGAAATGAGCAACTTCAAATAGGTTCATTGCTCCGGCCCAGAATACTATTAATCCGGCATGGGCTACATGGGCCCCCAGTAGTTTACCGGATAAATTGATAAGTCGGGCATTCCCGGCCCACCAAGCAAAACCAGTCGTTTCTTGGTCACGACCAGTTAAAGGTAAAGTTCCATTAAAGAGCGTTTCCACGTGGTAGAACCTCCTCAGGGAATATAAGGTTTTCATGAGGCTGATCTTGAGCCGCCATCCACGCACGAATACCTTCGTTTAAGAGAATATTTTTGGTGTAGAAAGTCTCAAATTCAGGATCTTCCGCTGCGCGGATTTCTTGAGAAACAAAGTCATAGGCACGTAGGTTCAGGGCCAGACCGACTACTCCAAGAGCACTCATCCATAAACCAGTTACTGGTACAAATAACATAAAGAAATGTAACCAACGTTTATTGGAAAAAGCAACCCCAAAGATTTGGGACCAAAAGCGGTTAGCAGTAACCATTGAATAAGTTTCTTCTGCTTGGGTTGGGTTAAAAGCACGGAATGTATTTGCGCCATCACCATCTTCAAATAAGGTATTTTCTACGGTAGCGCCATGAATAGCGCATAGTAGGGCAGCGCCCAATACACCAGCAACTCCCATCATATGAAATGGGTTTAATGTCCAATTATGAAACCCTTGGAAAAAGAGAATGAATCGAAATATAGCTGCTACACCAAAACTAGGCGCAAAGAACCAACCAGACTGGCCCAGTGGATAAATCAGGAATACAGAAACAAAAACAGCAATTGGACCGGAGAATGCGATTGCATTATAAGGCCGCAATTGAACAGATCGAGCAAGTTCAAATTGACGTAACATAAAACCTATTAATCCGAAAGCACCGTGAAGAGCAACAAAAGTCCACAGACCACCTAATTGACACCAACGGGTCAAATCTCCCTGTGCTTCAGGACCCCACAGTAACAACAAAGAGTGTGCTAAACTATTAGCAGGAGTAGAGACTGCTGCAGTTAAGAAGTTACAACCTTCCAAATAGGAACTTGCCAATCCATGAGTATACCATGAAGTTACAAAGGTGGTACCTGTGAACCAACCCCCCACGGCAAAATAGGCGCAAGGAAAGAGCAATAGACCGGACCAACCCACAAAAACAAAACGGTCCCTCCGTAACCAGTCATCCATAATATCAAATAAATCATTTTGATCTTTGGTAAATTTACCAAGAGCTATAGTCATAGTAATCCTCCTATTCAACTACTTCAAACCATTTCCGAACACCTCCTAGGATTTTCAACGATGGAACCTTCGAGGCTTTTTTCATTTTATATAGAATATGATTTCTCGTAGACTGTCCCTTCTTTTCTACTGGGGTTCGAATAGAAAAATTCTTTTTTTGTCCATTGATATCTAATAAATCCATTAACTTAATTAATTGGCTTATTCCTTTCTATTCTAACAAAATTCCCTAAGTCATGACTCGAAAATTGTCTTATGACTCATAAATCCTAGAAATACATTTTTTAAAGAACTATTCCAAAAACAAATGATCGATCGCTTTTATTACTCTCGTTACCAGCGGATCCCCAGACATACTACTCTGCTTTTATCAAATAAGATTCTTTTTGAATCTTGTTCGTGAAATTAAAAAAAAAAAATAGTTTTCTATATTATTCGAATTTGTATGTCTAGAAAACTACTAGAGGATCCTATTTTTACTTTCTATTTTACTATTTTTACTTTCTATTTTACATTGATTTCTTTTATTGTATTCTTTGTTCTATTTTTCTGTCATTCAGATTAATCTAATTCCGACGTATACCCTTTACTTGCGGATCGAGGTAATAAATTGGACTCTTTTTCTCTATTTATTTTTTTATCTATCTGTCCTATTTTTGAATATTCTAGGGAATTGGATTAATAATAATAGATTCTAACTGAAAGTTTCGTCCAATAATTGCCTTCAAAATCTCGTATGCATCATAGATATGAAAACCAAATGTTTGATACTCGAAGTCATGATTGGATGGATTTTTCTATTCTTTTTATAGACATATCTTCTATTTTTATAGACCTATCTTAAAGAAATAATAGAAATCAATTTTGATCTTTTCTTGTATTCGGAAAAAAGATATTTGGAAGTCAAATGACTTGTCTGTTGGAACTTAGAATAAGCCCTCCCATTGGAGGAGAGGAGTAGCAATTGATTCCTAGGAACAATAAGATATTATCCGAAATATAGACGGATTCTTGCAGAGTTCGAACCAAAAGGGTATTAAAAAGAAAAAAAGATACACTGTTCGAATTTCATTTCTATCCACCAATTGGAATATCAGAATAGTGGATATAGTTCTGATTCAATAGGTTAGGTCCACTTACTTTTTTTAGAATCTTTCCCTTTATTGGATTGGAAGAATCCAAAATAGGAGTATATGACAATTAAAGCAAAGAAAATATCAGATTCTAAAAAAAGAAATATATATAGAAAAGAATACTATTTCCCTTTCTAACTAGAATGAGTTTACTCTATTCGAATGATAACAATAACTTAATAGAGTTTAAATTCTAAATTGGATTTTTTATAATGAAATTCAACTATTCATTAGTTTTTTTTATTTTATTACAAACAGAAACTTCTTACAAATATCAAGAATATTTGTATATCTTTCTTCAAATAGAAATACTACTGTTATCATTTTTTGATCAAAAAAAAGCCCTTTATCAGATTTGAACCGATGACTTACGCCTTACCATGGCGTTACTCTACCGCTGAGTTAAAAGGGCGCCGTTTGAGTCAATTCCCGAATACAGAATCAGCCAATATGAATATGAATATGAATATGAGTTGAGTACATCTATTTCAAATATTTCCGAATCTTTGATAAATGGATTCTATCCTGTCCCTTAACTCAATTCTTATTGATCTTCATCCTTTTTTATTTTACTCCATTTCCGGATTCATTCTCATTTTTTTATTTCCCTACTTAGTGTGAAATAGAAATATACCTAATTCAATCTTCTTAACACTGAATGAAAGTGAACGAAATAAGGTGTTAATGCCCCCCTGTTCCAGCAAATCAATTATTTCCAGAAAGGATTCTATGTTTATTTTGGTTTCTTTCGCATTACTTCGTTTTATTTTGTATTTTGTTGAATTCTAGATTGGTGATTGGAATGAACCATTTCGAAATCGAAAGGGTGAATCCAAAAATTGTAAGGAATTCTGAAAGATGGGAAGATCCTTCTGATTGAATCATTCTATTGACAATTTCAAAAAACTGTTCATACTATGAACATAGTAGAATGGAGGTCGGGCAAGGCTGCCCCCATCGTCTAGCGGTTTAGGACATCTCTCTTTCAAGGAGGCAACGGGGATTCGACTTCCCCTGGGGGTAGGATACTACGAAAGGAAATGGATCAGGGATTATCAATAAAGACTAAATTGGATTCTTCCTGCTGGGTCGATGCCCGAGCGGTTAATGGGGACGGACTGTAAATTCGTTGGCAATATGTCTACGCTGGTTCAAATCCAGCTCGGCCCAAAAATAAAATATTTACGGATCCACCATGAAATGATAGACCCCATTTGGTGTTCTCTTAAAATCACCAATGGGTTCGGATACACAAGATTAGAATCTCGAGTCCTATGTGTTTTTTCCATATTACTTACATATTTTTTCCACAAATTAGGATTTTGCAAAATTCCTATCGGGATCTGTAAGTTTAAAGTCTAAGGAAAGGGTTAAAGTTAAAAAACAAAAAAGACTCTTTTTTGTTTCCTTGATTTCTTGATTGATTTATTTTTAAATCAAGTTGGCAATAACGAACGGATTGCGATGCGAGTCATCCGTGTCGATAAAGTGCAGACCCATCCAAATAGGAATATATATAGAAGTAAGCCCCAGGGGTTCGAATCTCAAATAGAAAAACAAAGAATTTGGATGAAATTGTAAGAATATATATGTATACTATACGACTTTTTCCCTGGGATTGTAGTTCAATTGGTCAGAGCACCGCCCTGTCAAGGCGGAAGCTGCGGGTTCGAGTCCCGTCAGTCCCGATGGATACAAATCCAAAAAATATCAATGGATTTAGTGTATGAAAGGGAATAAAAATAAAAAAAAAATATCATTTCTAACGGGTATCTCCTTTTTTCTTTTTTAGTTTTAGGGAAAGGTTGGGACAAAGAAAAAGGACTTTTGGATTGCATCAGAAAGTCATTTTCTTATTTGGTATGGATAAAACATCTTCCGATGTTATACTATTCAATTCTCGACCATGAATTCTTGATTTGATAGATCACATATAGTTATTCGTGATATGGATCCGATTGGATATCATCGAGATCCTATTTATACCATTGAATTTAGTGAAGAAATATTTTTTATTTCTATGGGATTAAATCCCGAAGTATTTATTAGAAATTAAAGAGAAAGAAAACATAGAGATTATGGAAGTAAATATTCTCGCATTTATAGCTACTGCACTCTTTATTCTAGTTCCTACTGCCTTTTTACTTATAATTTATGTAAAAACGGTAAGTCAAAGTGACTAATTTTACTGAAACATGACTTCTTATTTCTTAGCAATGATTGAAGAAAAACATGAAAAAAGGATTTCTATTTCTTTTAATCTTTGTTTTAAATAAAATGATCAGACTACAACCAGCAGAATTCTATTAACCATATAGTAGAAAGAAATCAAATCTATTTCTTTCTACTATATTCTCTATTACGGTAGGAGTAGGATAAAAATAGAATGTTTTACTAAAAAAAAAAGAGTTCCTATGGAGGAACCAATTTATCATTTTCTTTTCATATGGATATATGGATATCGATCTATAGATATATATGGAATGTAGGCGTCCACATTTTTCTTTATTTCATCTAAATCTATTCTATTTGTATTGGTTCCAATCAATCTGAAATAATTCAAAAGCAACGCCATTTTTATTCTTCTTAGTTTCATTTTTAGATTTAAGATTCTTTATCAGAATCCCGGTAACTAATAAATAAAAATAAAGAATCTTTTTAGTATTCCAAAATTTAAATAGATTAAATGGAATCGGAATCCGTTTCCAATTATCTTGATTCCCGGGATATCAAGATGGCAACAATTTAAATATTTGTTTGATTCAAAGAGTTTTTTTTTCAATAAGATATATACATGGAATATATTACACCACTGGAAGCAATACAAGAGAATTTCTAAATCCAGATAGAATTGCATTTCATTAATTAGTATTAATAAAATAACTCAAATAGTTCAAAACTGGAAGAACTCAGCTATAAAACAATTGAGACAGTTTGATCCCTTAACTCAATTAGTATTACCTTTAAAGTCCACTTCTTCCCCATACTACAAGGGAAAGGGAAAATGTAAAAACTACCATTAAAGCAGCCCAAGCAAGACTTACTATATCCATGTCAATTATGTCTCCTATCTATATCAATATGATCAATATGAAGAAATTCTTTTATTAATTCTTTTTTTATTGTTTACTTATTTTTCTTGTATTCTTTTAGTTTTTCACTAAAAATTGGAGAATATCTTCTAATAATAGTGGAATCGCTGGTACAGAGTCAAAAAAGGATTCCATTCCGTCCTAACACCATTGACGAAACATCCAATTAGAACATATAGCAAGTTCTTATCCGATTTGGAGTAGAATTGAAAAATTGAAAGCATAAATAAAAAATATACTTAGAAGTAGTAAGGTAATGAATCCTACTAATAGGTAGGAACTATGTTTTCTTTCCCCCCCCATTTTAGTAAGTAAAAAATAAAGAATCAAGATAGATTCTTTTGCATACTCTTATTTGCATCTGTTCGTTCCATCGGATCTAATCCTTATTGTATCTCGATTCGTTCTCTAAAACAATTGGAAAAGAGCCTATTCAATTCTTTTACTATAGATTACCCCAAAGAAAGAGTTTTCTTTTTCTTAGAATGGAAATGGAATAGAAATATATTTCTAATATAGACTCATGATTCTATTTTTTTTTTTAAGTTAATTAAGAAAGTTGTATTTGGTGAATTCAATTCCCGCTTTCATTCCTTCACTATCTATTTCGACATAAACAATAAGAGGACTCTAGGAAAAGACAAATTATCCATCCTAGAATCCTGTTTTCCCTTTGTCTATTTCTACTTTACTTAATATTCTGTACCTACCTATTTTTTTAGGTTTAGTATCGAGTTAATTCTAAAACAATAGAAATTAGAGGATTTCTAGAACATTAAAATCCGAAAACAGCTACATAATCATATGGTTCGAATTAATTGTGCAGTTGAAAAAAAAAAAAAACCAAGAACCAAATAGTCTTCTTCACAATATACATACTATGACTGAACTAATTCTACGGTACAAGGAATTTTCTAAATATAGTATATCTACAAAAACTAGAAAGAACCAAGGGTGTTTACAGAATTTATCAACAAAAATGGAGTTCTTTTTACCAGCTTAATATGTTGATTAATTCAAATTCCTAAAAATTCATTTCGAACAATTGAACCTTCTCAAATTGTTTCTTTTTAAGAACCAAAAAGATTTGTGCCAAAATAATAGATGCCAAGAAGAGCAAGAGACCTTGGACACGTAATGGATCTTGAAGCACTATTTCTGCATCCCCCTGACCAAATCCACCCACATTAGGATTACTCGTTAATGGTTGATCAAGTTTGATAGATTCACCCTCTGAAACAAGAAGTTCTGGTCCTGGCGGTAGAATATCAATCACTTCACGTCCATCTGATGCATCTACTATCGTTATTTCGTATCCACCTTTTTCTTTTCGTATTATTTTGTTTACTACACCTGTTGCTGTAGCATTATAAACATTATTATTACTTTTGCTTCCGTCGGGATAAATCTGACCCCTTCCCCTGTTCCCGCCTACGTATAGAGGATATTTTAAGAAGTAAACATCTCTCTTAGTAGCAGGATCTGGAGAAAGAATAGGAAAGGTAATTTCACTATATTTTTTCCCAGGAACGGGGCCTATCACAAGAATATTTTTTTTTGTGGGACGATAGCTTTGAAAAGACAAATTACCCATCTTTTCTTTAATCTCGGGCGAAAGACGATGAGGAGGGGCCAATTCAAAACCCTCTGGTAAAATAAGAATAGCTCCTACATTCAAAGCCCCCTTTTTACCATTAGCAAGAACTTGTTTCACTTGCATATCATAAGGAATTCGCACAACTGCTTCAAATACAGTATCGGGAAGTACCGCTTGTGGAACCTCAATATCTACGGGCTTATTAGCTAAATGGCAATTAGCACATACAATCCGGCCGGTAGCTTCTCGAGGATTTTCATAACCTTGTTGGGCAAAAATGGGATATGCATTTGAAATGGGTGCTCGAGTTATTATATGGATCATGAGCAATACGGAAATAGATCGGGTAATCTCTTTCTTTATCCAAGAAAAAGCATTTCTAGTTTGCATGGTCCAATCCTTGATCCTGAAAATTTCTACAATAAGATTAGGTAGGGAACTGGCACAGTTCCCTATCCATGATTCTGCTATTTACTCCAATTATTTGCCTATAATATAGGAAGAATACGAGTAAAACGAAAATGAATAAGTGAAATTTGGAATGTTTAGCTTTTATATAAAAGCTAAACAAATTTTAGAATTGGATCAGTGGGTCCTTTTTTCAGTCATTCACGGAATGGAATTGAATCATAAATCGATAAAAGCGACGGAGATACACAATTTAAATAACGGAAAATCCAGTATTTAAAAATAATATTTAAAATGGCTGGCAAAATAGAAACAAGAAAAGATATAATATGATCATTCGGAGTAAATCCAAAATCTTTATAGACAGACCAAATCATTAGTTCCCAAAGACCAGTCGAATGGTATCCTACAGAGAAATCAATTAAGAAAAGAATAGAAAAAGCTTTTATTGTGTCACTTAAGTTATATACAAATTCTTGAACCCAAGAGTTAAGAATAATGAGTTCTTGATTACCCCTAATAGAATAAACACTTAGAATAAGGAAACATATTATATTTGTAAAGAAATGAAAAATCGTATGGATATTATCTTCGTTGTTCGTCTGAATCAATTGGATGGTCGCTTTGTAGATTTCGATACGAAGGTTTTGTAAATGTGTTTCCGGGTATTCCTTTAGCATTTCATCCAAGAGGAACAGTTCCTCGAACTCTAGGAATTTCTTTACAATAGTTTTTTCTTGAATAGTATTCAAGAAAATTTCGGATTCTTTCGTATTCCACCAATTAGTAATCCAAGATTCCAGACTTTTCTTAAATGTAAAAGAGATGCACCAGGGCAAAAAGACTATAGATGTAAGACATAGAAGGGGAATGAATGCTTTCTTTTTTGCCATTTTTCGTCCTCAGTTTCATCTCATTTTTCAACTCTAGAATATTCTATATATTCTAATATTTCTATCAAGCATAAGTTCTATTACAAGTAAATACTAATAAAAAAGCGAGTTTAGCCTATAATATATTAATTATTATAGGCTAAACTCGCTTTATAGGCTAAACTCGATCGGCTAAACTCGCTTTTTTATTAGTATTCTTTGTAAATAATGTCCAATGGTATATTCAAGAATCTGGACAACTCCAAAGCATGTTTTGCAAGCATATATCTACGACCATCTTTAGTAGGAGTCATCGGCAAGGTCCCGTGTTTTCTGGTTTCAATATAAAGGACATCACCCCAGATTCGGTTAGTTACTAGTATGAGGCACGAAATTTCTTTTATTAAAATGCGGCGAACATTAGAGCTACTTATTCCAGGAATAGGAAGTCTGTAACGAGTAATATATAGCACTCCTTTTCTTTTATCGAAAAAATTAGTTCCGCCAATTACAGTCCAATAATTAATATATTGAAACATGATACCGCTTAGGATACTGACAATTGCAGTGATAAGCAGAGAAACAATCTTATTTGGTAGCACAAAGAGCCATTTAATCGGTGCATCGAAAATGTTCATCCGAGTAAGATTGCTATAGAAACGATAGAGAGAAAAGAATCCCACGAAAAAACTGACATGACTTAAAATTCGAAAAAAAACGTGTTGGAAACCCGGGATAGTGTCCATCCAAGTAGTTTCTGACACATAGGAACATAAAACTTTTTTGTTTGTCTCGTCCTTAATGAATTCACGGATCATTTGAAGTAAATAATCCAAAATTGTTCTAAGGAAATAAAAAAACAAAACGAAAAAGATATTCCTAAAAAGAAAGGCCGCAAAACATAAAATAAATAAATCCACCAGGATGTGTGGCGGATACGGGCGGCTTCTTTCTAGGAGAAGAACTATTACTTTTAATATACTTAAAAGGTAAGTTCCATGCAGGAAAATATGTGTCACTGTAATAATAATACAGTGTCTTTTTTTCCAGATCCACAGGTTTTTCAAAAATCTTTTACAGTGTCTTTTTTTCCAGATCCACAGGTTTTTCAAAAATCTTTTCAAGTCTTTTAGATCCATAGTCTATATATCAGAGTTACTAAATAGGAGAAATAAAAAATATATTCTTAGTCTAAATTAGTTTAAATAAAATAGTGTAAAATAAGGTATTAGCTACAAACTAGTTACAAAAAGGCGGAAATAAAAAATAGATTCTTAGTGCAAAATAACGTAAAACTAAGTTTAAAATTGTTTTTATTCAATCTTCCAAATTTTTAGTCAAAGGAACGAAACCATGGAACTGAAATAACTCCGTTAAAAACTGCTTTAAAAAATGACGTGGTACGACTGAATCCAATACTCCCTTGTCGAATAAAAGGTCCGCCGATTGGGAACCTTCAGGCACTTCCACATTCAACAATTGTTCAATCACTCTTTTACCCGCAAATGCAATGGTTGCGTTTGGTTCCGCAATAACGATATCCCCCAACATCGCAAAACTAGCGGTTACCCCACCAGTAGTCGGAGATGTAAGTATCGCTACATAGAATAACTTTTTATTTATTTGATAATTATATAACGCAGAAGAAATTTTAGCCATTTGCATTAAGCTCAAACTTCCTTCTTGCATACGCGCTCCTCCGGAAGCACAGACTATAATTAGAGGTAAAAGTTGATTGGTAGCATATTCGATCAACCGAGTTATTTTCTCACCCACTACGGATCCCATACTACCCGCGATAAACTCAGAATCCATAACAGCTATTGCTAAAGGAATACCATTTAGTTGACCTATGCCTGTTTGAACCGCTTCTGGTAATCCTGTCTTTTCTTGATAAGAATCAAGACGATCGATATAAGGTTGATCTTCTTCCTCTTCCTCGGGAGGATCCACGAAAATCAAGTCGAATGCAATGGGATCCCATTGAAGAATTGGAATTTTTTCAATCGAATCAAATTTAATGGGATCCAGAGAAACCATGTCTTCATCCATAGGATTCCAAGTACCTGGATCAATCAAAAGTTCGATTCTATCTGAACTTCTCATTTTCAGATGCTCACCACAGTATTCGCAAATACTCAGTTTGGCTACTAAAAATTGTTTAAAATTTAAGCTAGAGCAAGTTTCGCATAGAACCCATAAATGACTATATTGGTTCATTTTAGCCAGCATATCCATTTTGCTATTATCATCACTATCCTTCTGACATATATCTGTATCTGATGTATCAGATATCTCCAATGGATCTGATCTATCTGATCCATCCGGATCATTTATATAATCTGGATCTGATGTCTCCAATGTCTCCAATGGATCTGATCTATCTGATCCATCCGGATAATAGATCTCATCTAGATCTGATGTCTCCAATGTCTCCAATGGATCTGATCTATCTGATCCATCCAGATAATAGATCTCATCTAGATCGTATATACCATATAGATCCTCCTCTGTATCTGATAGATCAGATAGATCTATCTCCAATGGATCTGATATATCAGATCCATCTATATAATATGGATAATCTGTATCTGATGGATCAGATAGATCCATCTCCAATGGATCTGATATATCAGATCCATCCATATAATATGGATAATCTGTATCTGTAGATCAGATAGATCTATCTCCAATGGATCTGATATATCTGATGTATCAGCAAATGGATCGTATCGATAATCTGTATCGGATGGATCAGATAGATCTATCTCCAATGGATCTGATATATCTGATCCATCAGATATATCTGCATCATCTGGATCTGCTGTCTGATTTCTAGCATTTGTGTTCCTTAATATTATTATATTTGTACTATGGCTTTCACTAGTATTTTGGCCCCTATCGCAAATGTAACTCTTAAAGTCCATATCACGGTAACTGGCATTGGATTTGTCAATATCCTCCAGATTTGAGAACGAAGATAATTCAAATGCAACAATTAATGGATTTGTCAATATCCTCCCAGATTTGAGAACGAAGATAATTCCAAATGCAACAATTCATGTTATAAGTCCAACTATCATCATTATAAGCATAATATATGTCATAACTATTATTATGACTATCCCAAACGGATAGACTTTTTGCAAATAGCAAATTATGATTATGTATGTTGTTCACATCTGCTGAATAGTCAGCATGACCATGACTATAACTACAATTTTCACTATTGTTCTTCCAGCTATGAATGTTATTAATGCATATCAGTTAAACTAGATGGGTCTCCACCGTTATTTTCATCAATAGGACCAAAACTATCTATACCAAAACTATCTATTGATTTACTTAAACCACACCTGTATTCTAAACCTCTAGTAAACAGCATACCTCTAGTAAACAGCATCGAATTGAACCCTTGTCTTTCCATAGATTTTTATTCCTTTTTAAATTAAAATATTATATAATGAATAGTCATTGTTTTTTATTTTATCGAATAGTTATCAAATTTAATTTTAATTCGTATATTAATTTATTTAATAATTAATAAGTAATTGAAAGTTATATGAATGAACAATATATCCCCACCCAAGAACAGCCTTTTTTATTTTGGTTTATGGCGAAAAACCTATGATATCGATTCATGTCAATGTGATGAATTGAATCGATATCATCTGGGACGGGAGGATTCGAACCTCCGAATAACGGGACCAAAACCCGCTGCCTTACCACTTGGCCACGCCCCATTTGTTATTCTATATAGATATTTACTTTTGTCAAGTTAGACCATATTTCTTTTTTCTTTTAGATTTCATTTTTAATATAAAAGTATAAAAAAAAAAAGTGGATATTAAATAATATATATAATAAATCATATCTTATATATATAAGAATATATATAATAATAAGTAAGATAATAAAAAATAAAAAATTAGAATTCAAAAAAAAAAAAGCAAAAATACAATTCATTTTATTAAAGAACAACATTTTTTTTTATGCTTCATATCTTTAGCTTGGTCTGTATTAACTCTGTCCTTTATTCAAGTAGTTTTTTCTTGGGGAAATTACCTGAAGCTTATGCTTTTTTGACTCCAATTGTAGATTTTATGCCAGTAATACCCTTACTCTTTTTTCTCTTCGCTTTTGTTTGGCAAGCTGCTGTAAGTTTTCGATAAGATCTTTCATTTGAATAATGTCCTAAAAAAAGTAAGAATTTATTAGAAAACTCAAATTGGAACTTTTTTAAGGAAACATAATATGAAATAGAAGAGAATCTATTCTCTTTCTCTGTCGTTTTTTTTTTTTAATTATCTTGGAGATTTTGTAATGCTTACTCTAAAACTATTTGTTTACACGATAGTGATATTCTTTGTTTCTCTTTTCATCTTCGGATTTCTATCTAATGATCCCGGACGTAATCCTGGACGTGAAGAATAAGAAAATCTTTTTTCTTTCCCTTACTTGTGCTTGATTTTGAACTATTTTTTGTTTTTCTATCTATTTTCGATCTTTAACTAGTCAAAAAGAACTAGTAAAAAATGAAACAAACAGGGAATAAAAAAAAAGAAATTCATAAGTTCAAAAGAAAAAAATGGCAAATCATCAATAAACGGAAAGAGAGGGATTCGAACCCTCGGTACAAAAATGCGTACAACGGATTAGCAATCCGACGCTTTAGTCCACTCAGCCATCTCTCCCCAATTCAAAGAATGGAATTATTATGCTTATGATACCTCGCAGGGCTCGAAAAAAGGCTTCAATATTTATTTGATATGGATCTTCATTTGATATATTTTATCTATCTTTTTTCTATTTGATTC
>CAWUDS030001686.1:0-44709 GCA_963859935.3 Lathyrus sativus | reverse complement strand
TTTCCTACATCAAAGTCATAATCTTCTCTTTAGAGACTTCCTTTAAAACTTTATCTGTGAGGCACAAAATAATGGATTTTCTAAACTTATCCACCATCTCGGTCTTCTCTGCTTGTGTTAGGCATGCATGCATCAATGCCTCACCCTTCAATGCTTCAATGTATTTTTCTTGAGTTAAAATTGCTTACAACTTCACTTTCCATAATTCAAAATGGTATTCTGCAGAAAACTTCCTAAATTGTCATTTGGAATCCATGGTGCTCACTTGTAAACAAAGTCCCTTTGTCCCACGGTGGGCGATGCTAGTTGTGAACTTGAAAGGTTCAATCACACCAAACACTTTGATGTGTATGGACAAACAACAATAGAAACTAAAATAAATGACCTTCACCGAAGATAAATTTCTATGCAATAAGATAACAACCTAACTTAGCAGAAGAAAATAAAAGACAAGAAACACAATAACTTATTACCGAGTTTGATCAAACTATCTATTCTGAGCGAACAAACAACTCTCTGATTCACTATACTTTTAAGAGTTATTACAAAAGATATAAGTTGCAGAAAAATAGTCATCCAAGTTCCTAAGGACAAACCCTATTTTCTACCCAAGTGTTTTTCAATCTCTTTATTTCTCTATGTATGAATCACAAATTCAAAGTGTTTAGAAGTGTTTCCTAATTTCCCTTGAATATCTCAAAGGGTTTTCTAAATTTCAAGAACACACTTTAATGAATTTACCCTTGACTCTCTATGATTATCACTAACATTCAAAAATCATTCTCCTTGTCTTTAGTTCTAAAGTTCTAAAGGTTGTTAAAAAGATAATGATAGAGATACATATTTATAACGACTAAAATTCAATAGATCAATAACAAACTCAAAACATAACCAATTGAAAACGAATCTACAAACCAAAATAACGAATCCCAATACACACGATCCGAAAAAATCGGACCAAGCTCCGACAAATCAACCTGTCCACCGACCTCAGACTCATTGTCACGCCGCCGCCATCGATTCTATCACCAAGTTGATTTATACTTTTTACAACAATCTCAAAATATATTTTCTTTCTCTTCATTACATAAGGTTTTAAAACATATTTTAACAATTAAAAATAATGAAAATGTTATTATTGTATGAAAATATAAAGAATTTTATGTAGGTAATTAGCTTTATCTCTAATATCAACTTGAATCCCGAAATCAAATATGGATATATTGGAATCTTTGACCCTGGAATTTAATCCTCCTCAAATTGCACAAGATAGGAATTGATAACATACTTACAGTTTATTTTTTTTTTCTTGATGACACAAATGATGAAATAACTTTGTTAAATATTTAAGAAATTATCACAAGCAATTGAGTTGACATTCAAATATATGCAAATAAAAATTTCCCAGCTTCACATTCTCGCTGCATCTGTCTCTATCACAATTGCTTGAGAAAATCACAATATTTATTTTAACACTTAAAAATTGTATCTAGCTCCAAATCAATGTCTCTCTCTTCCAATGCTTCACGCCACAACCCTGCAAAAAATGAAAGAAAATCACGTATTAATAATAACACAATCATCACCTTGTTCTTGAACTATATATTATAATTTGTAGCATATGAAAAAATTCAAAAATATAGAACAAAAGAGTTATAATGAGAGCTCCTAGCATCATTGTGGTGTTATCAAACTTGCTTCTAGTTCTTCTTGTTTGTGCACAACCAAGCTATGCTGAACTGAGTAAAGGGTTCTATGGAAATTCATGTCCGAACGTCGAACAATTGGTTAGGTCTGCCGTGGAGCTCAAGTTTCAGCAGACCTTCGTCACTGCTCCAGCCACTCTTCGACTCTTCTTCCATGATTGTTTTGTCAGGGTACGTTCAATATCGATACTTCATATCAAAGGCGTGACCAATGTCTGACACGTGTTGAATACGAGATTTCACATTGAATTTTTGGTTTTATTAAATTTATGGACAGGGTTGTGACGCTTCGATTTTACTTAGCGAAGGAGAGAGAAATCATCCTGATGATATTTCATTAGCTGGTGATGGATTTGACACAGTGATTAAAGCCAAAATAGCTATTGACAGTGATCCTCAATGCAGAAACAAAGTCTCTTGTGCTGATATACTTGCTCTTGCAACAAGGGATGTTGTGAATTTGGTATATAAATACATGCTTTCACTTTTAGATACTTTGATTTTCCAAAGAAGTGTATACTAGAAATTATATGAATGCAATTGATAATACTATTATTATAGGCTGGGGGACCATTTTATGAGGTGGAATTAGGACGGCGTGATGGAAAAATATCTACAATTGCAAGTGTTCAACACAAACTTCCTCATCCTGAATTCAATTTGGATCGACTCAATTCAATGTTTAGTTTCAATGGACTCTCTCAGATAGATATGATTGCATTATCAGGTAACTTAACTAACAAAAAAGTGGTAAAAAGATTCTGTTAGTTTGCATATCAAGTCTAATGATAAAGACAAATTGAACCAAATATTTAATTAGCATGATTTTAAATTGATGTTGTTGTAGCGGATTGTGAGATGTTGGATCGAACTCTAGTATGGTCGAAGTCTGTTCGCGAGTAATGCGTGTTGTATTCGAAGTTTGTTCTAACATGCATTAGTCAATATTGTTAGGGTTGTTAGCATGTTGAATTGGGCCTTGCTTGTAAGCCGAATTGTTTAAGTTAGTTTGTACCCTAAGTTAACTTGTAATGGATAATTGTTAAAAAGCCCATTAGGTTAGTGTGCTATTTTATAAATATGATACTAGTTTCTCAATCTTGACATAAGGAAAAATAGAAATATAAAATCCTAATTTCAAGAGATTGAGGTTATTTTGTTATTCTTGTATACTTGTAATCTTCTTATAAGAGAAAAGAAAGAATAACAGTTTAATAAACAATCCTTGTTGTTCCTTGTTGTTTTCCCTTGTCTTGTTTATTAACCCTAACTCTTGTGAGTTTCTAGATCATTAAGAAACTGTTTATACTTAGTTTTAAGGTATCCGATTCACAACAAATTGGTGCAGTGAGCGTGGAAAATATGCCTTCAACAAAGTATGAGATTGAAAAGTTCACCAGAGTGAACGACTTCGGTCTGTGGCGCTTGAATATGAAAGCCCTGTTGGTTCAACAAGGTTGTTTGGAAGCGTTGAAGGGTGAGGCAGCCATGGACGTTGTGTTAACGGCAAAAGAAAAGACGGGCATGATCGAGAAATCCCACAGCGCAATATTGCTGAGCCTTGGTGATAAGGTTCTTCGACAGGTATCAAAGGAGACTACAACATCAGGATTATGGGTGAAACTTGAAAGTTTGTACATGACCAAATCTTTGGTGAATCGACTCTACCTGAAGCAAGCTTTATATTCATTCAAGATGACTGAAGACAAAGTGTTGGCTGAGCAGTTGGATATGTTCAACAAGCTGATTCTTGATCTTGAAAATATTGATGTGAATATCGATGATGAAGATCAAACACTATTGTTGTTGTGCGCTTTTCCCAAAACACATGCTCACTTCAAAGAAACTCTCTTGTACGGAAGGGAGTCCCTGACCTTTGAAGAAGTTCAATCAGCCTTGTATTCTAAGGACTTGAATGAATGAAAGGATCATAAACCTTTGACGGTGGGCGAAGGTTTGGCCGTTAAGGGAAAATTCTTGCGAAAGGAGCATAAACCTTTGACGGTGGGTGAAGGGTTGGCCGTTAAGGGAAAATTCTTGCGAAAGGATGGTAAGTTCGACAAGAAGAAAGGTAAAAGTCAACAGAAGTCTTATAGTGGCGAAACATCTAGTATTCGATGTTATCACTGTAAGAAGGAGGGTCACATAAGAAAGGTGTGCCCTAAACGCCTGAAAGATCATGGAGGTAATGACAACCAGCCATTGTTCAAGATGACTTCGACTCATCTGATGTTCTTGTGGTTTCAAGTGGCTACTCGAGGAAACAGTGGATTATGGATTCAGGTTGCACTTGGCACATGCCTCCAAACAAAGAATTGTTCGAGGAGCTATGTGATCAAGATGGTGGATCTGTGCTGCTGGGAAACAACAAATCTTGCAAAATTGCAGGTATTAGATCTGTGAGATTCAAGCTCCATGATGAGTCAATAAGGTTATTGACTGAAGTCATGTATGTACCTGACTTGAAGAGAAATTTGTTTTCTCTTGGTGAATTCGACAGAAAAGGATACGTTTTTCAAGGAGAGAAAAATATCCTAAGAGTCATGAAGGGGTCGAAGGAAGTCTTAAGAGGCGTGAAGAAACAAGTCTTATATACCCTTGAGGCTGAGGTTGTAAGTGGTTCGACAAATGTTGCATCCATGAAACTTATGTCAAAGGTAGAATTTTGGCACATGAGATTAGGCCATGTCAGCGAAAGAGACCTGGTCGAATTGGGGAAGCAGAACCTGCTAGGAGGTGACAAAGTCGAAAAGTTGGAATTTTGTGAATCTTGTGTATTTGGTAAATCCTGTAGGGCGGAGTTTAACAAAGGCAAGCAAAGAACACATGGATCCCTGGATTACATTCATGCTGATCTTTGGGGGCCTGCAAGGAATCCTTCACACTCAGGTGCAAGATATTTTCTATCCATCATTGATGACTATTCCAGAAAGCTATGGATATTCATTCAGAAGACGAAGGATGAAACTTTTGAGAATTTCAAAAGTTGGAGGATTCTGGTCGAAACTCAAACTGGCAGAAAGGTTAAGAGGTTGAGAACCGACAATGGCTTTGAATTCTGCAACGAAGCGTTCAACAATTATTGTGTTGAGTCTGGGATTGCAAGACATAAGACTGTAGCAGGTACTCCTCAACAAAATGGCTTAGCTGAGAGATTCAATCGAACAATCCTTGAAAGGATTAGATGCATGTTGGTTAGTGATGGATTGAAGAAGGTGTTTTGGGCGGAAGCTGTTTCGACAGCAGCTTACCTGATAAATAGATATCCCTCGACTGCCTTGGGAATGAAAACACCTGAAGAAGTTTGGTCGGGACATCCACCTAGTCTCGACAGACCGAGAGTATTTGGTTGTGTGGCCTATACTCATATTAGGCAAGACAAGGTCAAACCTAGAGCTCTAAAATGCATGTTCATGGGATACCCTGAAGGAGTCAAAGCTTATAGGCTATGGTGCCTAGAGCCAGGTCACAGGAGGTGTATCACCAGTCGAGATGTAGTTTTCAATGAAGCAGAGATGGCTTTCAAGAAAACTGATGATGGTGACGAAGAGCTGGAACAGGGAGAGATTCTTGTTGAGGTGGAGCATGTTGATGCTGAATTGCTTACCCCATATGAAATCGAAGACGACGCAGAAGATGTTATCGAAGATGAGGAGACTGATAATGACTACCTGCTAGCAAGAGACAGGTCGAGGAGAGTCATTAAGCCACCTCAGAGACTTGGGTATGCAGATCTTATAGTTTATGCCTTAATCTCTGCTAGTGAGGTTCTAGATGAAGAACCTAGAGACTACAAGGAAGTTATGAGGAGTCGAAAGAAGACTGAATGGCTGAAGGCCATGGATGATGAGATGAAATCTCTTCATGATAACAACACCTGGGGACTGATCAAGAAACCTGCTGGTGCCATGTTAATCAAATGTAAATGAATTTTCAAAGTTATGGAAGGAATCGAAGGAGTGACGTCGAAGAGGTACAAGGCAAGATTGGTTGCTAGGGAGTTCACTCAGAAAGAAGCTTTCGACTTCAATGATGTGTTCTCTCCTGTTGTGAAGCACATATCCATTTGAATGTTGCTTGCCATGGTGGCCCAGTTCGACCTTGAATTGGAACAAATGGATGTGAAAATTGCGTTCTTGTATGGTGATCTAGATGAAACAATCCTGATGAGGCAACTTGAAAGGTATGTCAAAAGGGGGAAGGAAGATTACGTGTGCAAACTGAATAGATCTTTATATGGACTGAAATAATCTCCTCGACAGTGGAATAGGAGATTCGACAAGTTCATGACACACATAAGTTTCATCAGAAGCCAGTTCGACCACTGTGTTTACTTATGATTTCGACCGGGTAATTCATTTGTTATTTTGTTGCTCTATGTGGATGATATTCTAATAGCAAGCAACAATGTTAGAGAGGTAATGAGGGTGAAGGTTGAACTCAATAAAGAGTTCGACATGAAGGATCTGGGAGCTGCGTCTAGGATTCTTGGGATTGATATCCGGAGAGATAGAAAGTAGTCGAAATTATGCTTATCTCAAGAGGCATACCTACAAAAGGTTCTCGAAAAGTTTGGTATGTCGAATTCAAAGTGTAACACCCCACTTCCCAAAATCAATTAAATTAATAAACATTATAAACAAAATCAGAGTTCCAATTTCCCAAGTGGGATATCACATGAAAACAACGTTTCCTTATAAAAAGGTTTTTCTCCAAATACAGCGGAATATTAAATATAAAACCCAATAAAAGTTTGATACGTTCACAGGAAAATAAAATATAAGTTCTTCATAAAACAAATAAAAGCGCCCAAGTCCCGTGCTACGTATCAGAGCATCCTAGACTCGACTGTCACACCATAATCCAAGCTAGCTAAGTACCTGAATTATCTGTACTTCCGGAGAAGCACAGACACAACAACAGCAAAGGGGTGAGAAATCATGATCAAAAATATAATGGTAATGTAATACATGTAATAAGGCAGTAAAACACACCAACACATCAATTATTCACCCCAACAACACCATATAACGAACCTACTGTTCAAATTACAATATAACATATTATAATGCAATTATGCAACTCAACACCATGCATGCGGTACCGACTCATTGGTTCATTCAATCGAACCTGGATAGATCACTTACGCTCCTCCTGAGACATAATCTATCCCCCACCATTCTCCACAAAGGAGTACGGATGAATCACTTACGCTCCTCCTGAGACATGATTCATCCCACCAAAACACCATGATATGCAAGACACCAATGCATAATTATTATATTCTGGCACGCTAAGTGCACACGATCCTCCTGATCATATCATCATACAACAATGCATATGTATAGATATATTACACCAACACCATATAAATCAATCAGATAGTAAACGAATTCATACTATCACACCGGATATAACTACGTCCCCCCCCCCCCCCCACTCGGGGATACACGATCCTACTGATCACTACACACATATACATTAACTAATTGCTCACCAACAATATTAAGGGAAACGCGTACTATCACCAAGTACACAAGTTATATCCCATACTCATCATTTTCACACTACAGCAAGGCTAGAAGGATCACACGAGACCAATTCAGACATCTCACCAAAAGTCTCTGAGGTTACTCAGAACCTCCCTAAACCAACACCTCAGCCTATACACCAAAATCAATAATTCATCAACATCAATCCACAATCACAAACATGCCAATAGATATTATACTTATCAATTATCCTATAACTTCTACTCTAGAACCGACATTACGGTACATTACCGACACTTCAGAGTCACTCTGAATCTCACCAAGGTCCTAACCATAGTCATTAACGACACTATAGGGAAACAACATATAACTTTCCCAAAGTTATAATCATGGTCATTGCCAACACTACGGTAACAACACATAATCTCATCAGCTTTATATTCCTAGTTACTATCAACACTACAGTAACATCAACAATCCAACAAAATGGATCAATACTACAGTAACATCAACAATCCAACAAAATGGCTCAACATTACAGTTACTATCATCACCATATATATATATACCCCAAAATGCATCATCAGCATTCATCAATCCCCCAACATCAACAATAATCATAGCATGCCAATATAAAACTTTATATAACGATAAATTCCTACGGGGTTAAGGAATCCCCTCTACCCTATACATGTATAAACCATTCCCAATCAAATTTCTCCCCCCTTACCTTATCAATTGGTTGATCGATAGAAATCCTCCTAGAATTGGTCTCTTGGCCTTCCCTTTTCTCTTCCGTTCTTCGTTCCCTTTTTCTCAATTTCTCAAATGTATCGTACCACTCTCCCCACCCCTTCACATTCTATTTTCTTTATTAAATCTAATCCCAATTAATAAAATAACTTAATAAAATAATACAATATTATTATTAATACTAATAATATTATAATACTAATAATAATAATAATCATAATAATAATAATACTCATTATTAATAATACTAATAATAATAATAATAATAATAATAATATCGTTATTTCACCAAAATAATAATAATATTAATAATATTAACAAATATAATAAATATAATAATAATAATAATAATAATAATAATAATATCATCATTTCACCAAAATAATAATAATATTAATAATATTAACATAATAATAATAATAATAATAATAATAATAATAATAATAATAATAATAATAATAATAATAATATCATTATTTCACTAAAATAATAATAATATTAATAATATTAACAAATATAATAATATAATAATAATAATAATAATAATAATAATAATAATAATAATAATAATAATAATAATAATAATAATAATAACACCCCCACCAATGTTACTATTATTTTTATATTATTATATTTCACACCAAAATACCACCAATAGTCCTTTCACATTAGGGACACCCACCAAACATCACCAAATACACCCCCACCAAAGGACACACCAACGTATAATATTTAAAATAATTATAAAATGACTAAATAATTAAAATGGGTGTTACAACTCTCCCCCACTTTAATTATTTTCGTCCTCGAAAATTACCTGATGGAAATAGCTCCGGATACGCTTCTCGCATCCTGCTTTCCAACTCCCAGGTCACACTGCCTCCTGCAGCACCTCCCCAAGCTACCTTCACCAAAGGTATCTCTTTCCCTCGGAGCTGTTTCATCTTACGGTCCTCGATCCTCAACGGCATCGTCTCAACAGTAAGATTCTCCCGAACCTGAACATCATCTCTCTGAATAACATGAGATGGATCAGAAACATACTTTCGTAATTGCGACACATGAAACACATCATGTAAGTTCGATAACTCAGGTGGCAACGCCACCCTATAAGCTACAGCACCAATTCTTTGCAGAATTTCATAAGGTCCAATAAACTTAGGATCCAGCTTCTTGGACTTCAATGCACGACCCACACCAGTCATCGGATTAACTCTTAGGAATACGTGATCACCTACACAGAATTCCAACTCTTTCCTCCGATTATCATGATAACTTTTCTGCCTACTCTGAGACACTTTCATTTTCTCACGAATCATTTGAATTGTCTCAGTAGTCTGCTGTACAATTTCTGGTCCAAGCACCATATTCTCACCAGTTTCATACCAACACAGAGGAGTCCTACACCTCCTCCCATACAAAGCTTCAAACGGTGCCATTCCGATACTAGAATGGTAACTGTTATTGTACGTGAACTCAATCAATGGTAAATGAGTATCCCACGCACCACCCTTTTCCAACACACAAGCTCTCAACAAATCCTCAAGTGACTGAATAGTCCTCTCCGACTGACCATCAGTTTGCGGATGATAAGCTGAACTCAACTTCAACTTAGTCCCCAAAGCTTCCTGCAAGCTTTTCCAAAATTCCGAAGTAAACCGCGGATCTCTATCCGATACAATACTGGACGGAACGCCATGCAACTTCACAATTACCCGAATATAAATATCCGCCAGCTTCGTTAATGGAAAACTAATGTTGATTGGTACAAAATGTGCAGACTTCGTCAATCGATCCACAATCACCCAGATAGCATCAAAATCTCTCGCTGTATTCGGCAAACCTGTAACAAAATCCATAGTAATGCAATCCCATTTCCAAACCGGAATCTCTAATGGTTGCATAAATCCAGAAGGTCTTTGGTGTTCTACCTTCGACTTCTGACACGTCAAACAGGCATACACAAATTGAGCAATGTCTCTTTTCATACCAGACCACCAAAATAATTTCTTCAAATCATGATACATCTTCGTAGCTCCAGGATGAATACTCAGATTACTACGGTGTCCTTCACTCAAAATTGACTTTTTTAATTCCTCATTATCTGGTACACAAATCCTGCCTCTAAATCTCAACACACCTGTACTATCCAATTTAAAGTCACTATCGGAGTCACTTCCTACTCCAGGCATCAAATCTACCAATTTCACATCCAACTTCTGATTTTCTCTAATCATATCCAAGAAGTCATTATTTACCTGCAACATACCCAACATTACACTATTCGCAGTAGTCTCACAAACCATGCTCAAATCTCTAAATTGTTCAATTAACTCAATTTCTTTCACCATTAGAGCTGCCATATGAATTGCTTTCCTACTCAAAGCATCTGCCACTACATTGGCCTTTCCTGGATGATAACTCAAACTGAAGTCATAATCCTTCAAAAATTCCAACCATCTTCTCTGCCTCATATTCAGCTCTTTCTGATCAAACAGGTATCTCAGACTCTTATGATCACTAAACACTTCAAATCTTGAACCATATAAATAATGTCTCCAGATTTTCAACACAAAAACAACCGCAGCTAATTCAAGATCATGAGTCGGATAATTTCGCTCATGCACTCTCAATTGCCGCGATGCATATGCTACTACTTTACCATTCTGCATAAGAACTCCACCTAATCCCATCTTAGACGCATCACAGTACACCACAAACGGTTCACTCGGAGTCGGTAACACTAACACCGGTGCCGTAGTCAATCTCTTTTTCAACTCTTCAAAACTTTCTTCACAAGCAGCGTCCCATACAAAGACTTGGTTCTTTCTCGTTAACTGAGTTAATGGCAACGCCAAATTAGAGAAACCTTCAATAAACCTGCGGTAATAACCAGCTAAACCCAGAAAGCTCCTAATTTCTGTCGCTGTCTTCGGCGGTTCCCACTGCAATACTGCACTTACTTTTGACGGATCCACCGCTATTCCATCTTCAGATATTACATGCCCCAAGAAACTCACTTTCCTCAACCAGAAGTCACACTTTGACAATTTAGCAAATAGTTTATTTTCTTTCAACACTTGCAAGGCAATCCTCAAATGTCCTGCATGCTCTTCATCAGATTTAGAATAAATTAATATATCATCAATAAACACTACAATGAACTGATCCAAATAAGAATGGAAAATTCTGTTCATATACTCCATAAATACTCCCGACGCGTTAGTCACTCCAAACGGCATTACAGCATATTCGTAATGTCCATATCGAGTCCTAAAGGCAGTCTTCTGAACATCACCTTCTTTTACTCTTATCTGATGATAACCCGATCTTAAGTCGATCTTACTAAATACACGAGCTCCCACCAGCTGGTCCATCAAGTCATCAATCCTAGGTAGAGGATACTTATTCTTAATAGTCACTTTATTCAATTGACGGTAATCGATGCACAAACGCATACTACCATCCTTCTTCTTCACCAATAACACTGGAGCTCCCCACGGCGATACACTTGGCCTAATAAACTTCCTATCCAACAATTCTCCAATCTGAGACTTCAACTCAGCCAATTCCACTGCAGACATCCTGTACGGTGCCATAGAAATAGGCCTCGTACCAGGAACAAGATCAATACCAAATTCCACTTCTCGCGTCGGAGGCAATTCCGTAATGTCGTCAGGAAACACTTCCGGAAATTCATTCGCCACGGCTACTTCCTCTATTGACACTTTGCTATCCCCCGATAATGTTGCAAATAAAGCAAACACTCTAGTTTCATCTTCCAACAAAGCCCTCAATTCTTTATTAGACAAAGAACTTGCTAAAGCTTCCTCTTCAGGGGTCAAGAACAACAATTCCTTCCGAAAACAGTCGATGTAGACTCGGTTGAACTCTAACCAGTTCATACCCAGAATGACATCCAATTTACCAAGTGGTAGACAAATCAAATCCACTTCAAATTCTCTACCGAAAATAGTCAGCGGACACTTCAGGCATACCAAAGAAGTAGTCACTGAACCTATAGAGGGTGTCTCAATAGTCATTCGTCTCTCCAGAGTAGACGGCACCAATCCTATTCTCTCCACACAATCCACAGAAATAAACGAGTGTGTTGCACCCGTATCAATAATAGCAATCAAAGGAATATTATTGATAATACAAGTACCTTTGATAACACGCTCATCACTGGCAGCTTGAGTCCCTGCTAAGGTAAACACTTTCCCACTAGCCGGAGACGTCTGAGGCTTCTTCGGCTTCTCACAATGTGTACTGATATGACCCTTCTCACCACAGTTATAACAGGTCGGCATGGTTGCTCTGCAGTCAGCTATCACATGACCTGGTTTCCCACACTTAAAACACTTCTTGGCTTCATTAGGACAATCATTAGCACGGTGTCCCATACCACCGCACCGAAAACATTTCCCTTCAGCAGATGCTCTCCCATCTCTAGGCTTCTTATCAACAACAGATTTACGTTTTCCCTTATCAGCAGCAACACTATAAGGAGTACCACTAAACCTCTGCTTACCCTTACGGTCATTAACAGCTTTGTAGTGCGCAATCCTTGCTCGGTTATTGTTATCATATATCCTGCTCCTACTTACTAGCTCAGGATAGCTCCTGATCTTCTGACAAGCAATTCCCAACTTAATCTCTGGACGCAGTCCATTCTCAAACTTTAAGCACTTAGAAGTCATCGCCCCCTCCACATTATAGTGAGGACAATACTGCACTAGCTCCTCAAATTTAGCAGCATACTCCGCTACCGTCATACTACCCTGCTTCAACTCTAAGAATTCAATTTCCTTAGCACTGCGAATATCTTCTGGAAAATACTTTTCCAAAAAACCCTTCCGAACCACCTCCCAAGTAATGGCGGTTCCAGCAGCTTCCAATCTTTGGCGACTATTGTCCCACCAGGCTTCAGCCTCACCTTCCAGCATGTGAGTACCAAATCTCACCTTCTGCTCATCAGTACATTCCATCGTTCTGAAGATCTTCTCAATTGCCTTCAGCCACTTCTGAGCAGCTTCTGGGTCCAGAATTCCTCCTTCAAACGTTGGTGGCTTGTTGCTCCGAAACTGCGCCAAACTCCTGAATTGGGCATCTGCAGTTTGATTCTGATTAGCAACTGCCTGCGCCATTGCTTGCATAGCAGCAGCCAATGCAGCATCGTTCCTTCCTGCCATACTGCTCAAACATAGCAACACCAAGTTAAAAGATATTCAACTACATCATAAAGGACAGACTCAACTCGACTCAACAACACTGGCCGGACGGACCGACCTGCTCTGATACCAATTGTAACACCCCACTTCCCAAAATCAATTAAATTAATAAACATTATAAATAAACAAAATCAGAGTTCCAATTTCCCAAGTGGGATATCACATGAAAACAACGTTTCCTTATAAAAAGGTTTTTCTCCAAATACAGCGGAATATTAAATATAAAACCCAATAAAAGTTTGATACGTTCACAGGAAAATAAAATATAAGTTCTTCATAAAACAAATAAAAGCGCCCAAGTCCCGTGCTACGTATCAGAGCATCCTAGACTCGACTGTCACACCATAATCCAAGCTAGCTAAGTACCTGGATTATCTGTACTTCCGGAGAAGCACAGACACAACAACAGCAAAGGGGTGAGAAATCATGATCAAAAATATAATGGTAATGTAATACATGTAATAAGGCAGTAAAACACACCAACACATCAATTATTCACCCCAACAACACCATATAACGAACCTACTGTTCAAATTACAATATAACATATTATAATGCAATTATGCAACTCAACACCATGCATGCGGTACCGACTCATTGGTTCATTCAATCGAACCTGGATAGATCACTTACGCTCCTCCTGAGACATAATCTATCCCCCACCATTCTCCACAAAGGAGTACGGATGAATCACTTACGCTCCTCCTGAGACATGATTCATCCCACCAAAACACCATGATATGCAAGACACCAATGCATAATTATTATATTCTGGCACGCTAAGTGCACACGATCCTCCTGATCATATCATCATACAACAATGCATATGTATAGATATATTACACCAACACCATATAAATCAATCAGATAGTAAACGAATTCATACTATCACACCGGATATAACTACGTCCCCCCCCCCCCCCCCCACTCGGGGATACACGATCCTACTGATCACTACACACATATACATTAACTAATTGCTCACCAACAATATTAAGGGAAACGCGTACTATCACCAAGTACACAAGTTATATCCCATACTCATCATTTTCACACTACAGCAAGGCTAGAAGGATCACACGAGACCAATTCAGACATCTCACCAAAAGTCTCCGAGGTTACTCAGAACCTCCCTAAACCAACACCTCAGCCTATACACCAAAATCAATAATTCATCAACATCAATCCACAATCACAAACATGCCAATAGATATTATACTTATCAATTATCCTATAACTTCTACTCTAGAACCGACATTACGGTACATTACCGACACTTCAGAGTCACTCTGAATCTCACCAAGGTCCTAACCATAGTCATTAACGACACTATAGGGAAACAACATATAACTTTCCCAAAGTTATAATCATGGTCATTGCCAACACTACGGTAACAACACATAATCTCATCAGCTTTATATTCCTAGTTACTATCAACACTACAGTAACATCAACAATCCAACAAAATGGATCAATACTACAGTAACATCAACAATCCAACAAAATGGCTCAACATTACAGTTACTATCATCACCATATATATATATATACCCCAAAATGCATCATCAACATTCATCAATCCCCCAACATCAACAATAATCATAGCATGCCAATATAAAACTTTATATAACGATAAATTCCTACGGGGTTAAGGAATCCCCTCTACCCTATACATGTATAAACCATTCCCAATCAAATTTCTCCCCCCTTACCTTATCAATTGGTTGATCGATAGAAATCCTCCTAGAATTGGTCTCTTGGCCTTCCCTTTTCTCTTCCGTTTTTCGTTCCCTTTTTCTCAATTTCTCAAATGTATCGTACCACTCTCCCCACCCCTTCACATTCTATTTTCTTTATTAAATCTAATCCCAATTAATAAAATAACTTAATAAAATAATACAATATTATTATTAATACTAATAATATTATAATACTAATAATAATAATAATCATAATAATAATAATACTCATTATTAATAATACTAATAATAATAATAATAATAATAATATCGTTATTTCACCAAAATAATAATAATATTAATAATATTAACAAATATAATAAATATAATAATAATAATAATAATAATATCATCATTTCACCAAAATAATAATAATATTAATAATATTAACAAATATAATAATAATAATAATAATAATAATAATAATAATAATATCATTATTTCACTAAAATAATAATAATATTAATAATATTAACAAATATAATAAATATAATAATAATAATAATAATAATAATAATAATAATAATAATAATAATAATAATAATAATAATAATAATAATAATAATAATAACACCCCCACCAATGTTACTATTATTTTTATATTATTATATTTCACACCAAAATACCACCAATAGTCCTTTCACATTAGGGACACCCACCAAACATCACCAAATACACCCCCACCAAAGGACACACCAACGTATAATATTTAAAATAATTATAAAATGACTAAATAATTAAAATGGGTGTTACACAAAGCCTGTTATGACTTCGAAAAACCCTCAATTCAAGCTGAGTATAGATCAGTGTCCCAACACTGATGTTGAAAGAACTTATATGAATAGCATTTCATATGCTAACATAGTAGGTTCTTTGATGTATGCTATGGTCTGTACTAGACCCGACATAGCATATGCAGTAAGTCTGTAAGCAGGTACATGGCGAATCCTGGAAAGGCTCACTGGCAAGCATTGAAGTGGATTTTAAGGTACATAAATGGGTCTCTGAATAGAGTCTTAATTTATAGTGGAGCCTTGGGTGAAGATAGTAAAGCAGCAATCGAAGGATATGTCGACTCTGATTATGCAGGTTGTATGGATTCCAGAAAATCTATCTCTGGATATGTGTTCACTATGTTTGGGACATCAATCAGTTGAAAAGCAACACTTCAGAAGGTCGTTGCCTTATCAACCACTGAAGCGGAGTATATTGCCATAACTGAAGCTGTAAAAGAAGCATTGTGGCTTGAAGGTTTTGCAAAGGAGTTAAAACTTCAAGGTCGAGTTATCACTGTTAAATGTGATAGTTAAAGTGCAATACACCTGTCGAAGAATTCAGCCTATCATGAGCGAACCAAGCACATTGATGTAAGGTTGCATTTCATCAGAGGGGTAGTCGAGCGTGGAAAAGTCCAAGTGCTGAAGGTTTCGACAGATCATAATGCTACTGATATGATCACCAAGACATTTCCCAGTTGCAAGTTTTTCCATTGTATGCAGTTAATAAAGCTGCATGAAGAAAGCTAGTTTCTTGATGTTATAGAGTTAGATCCAAGGTGGAGATTTGTGAGATGTTGGATCGAACTCTAGTATGGTCGAAGTCTGTTCGCGAGTAATGCATGTTGTAGTCGAAGTTTGTTCTAACATGAATTAGTCAATATTGTTAGGGTTGTTAGCATGTTGAATTGGGCCTTGCTTGTAAGCCCAATTGTTTAAGTTAGCTTGTACCTTAAGTTAGCTTGTAATGGATAATTGTTAAAAAACCCATTAGGTTAGTGTGTTATTTTTCTTATAAATAGGATACTAGTTTCTCAATCTTGACATAAGGTAAAATAGGAAGATAAAATCCTAATTTCAAGAGAGAGAGGTTATTTTGTTATTCTTGTATACTTGTAATCTTGTTCTAAGAGAAAGGAAAGAATGGCAGTTTAATAATCAATCCTTGTTGTTTTACCTTGTCTTCTTTATTAACCCTAACTCTTCTGAGTTTCTTGATCATTAAGAAATTGTTTATACTTAGTTTTAAGGTATCCGATTCACAACACAAATGTTATGATTGCGGTAAGTGCGGTTGCTGCAACGTGTATTGTGGCCGTTGCAGCGTGAATTTGAAATGTGAAGAGTTTGAAAAATACTTGAGGTTAAGATGTTTAGAAATAAATTGATTTTTGAATTCAAAATTTTGAGTTTTGACGAAAAAATATTAAAGAAATGTGAGAAAGATGTTTGATGCAGTTTGTAATATAAAAGAAAATGTAATTTGAAATTACACTGTAATCGCGGTTTGATGCGGTTGTGGAAACTACCGCATCAATTACGACCGAGTTAGACAGTTGTGTACCACAATTTAAAACCATCCTAATTAATATATACTTTTTAAAGTTTTTGATAACCTTAAAAAAACATTATATGTTTTGTGTTGTGTTAGGTGCACATACAATTGGATTTTCACACTGCAGCCGTATCTCGAAAAGAATCTACAACTTCAGCCCAACAACTAAAATCGACCCAACACTAAATCTACAATATGCCTTTCAGCTAAGACAAGCATGTCCTCCAAAAGTTGATCCTAGGATTGCCATAAACATGGATCCTATCACACCTCAGAAATTCGACAACCAATATTTCAAGAACTTGCAACAAGGAAAAGGACTTTTTACTTCTGATCAAGTGTTGGCTATAGATGAAAAGTCAAAGGATACAGTTGACTTGTTTGCATCAAATGAAGTAGCTTTTGAAACTGCTTTTATTGATGCTATAACTAAGTTGGGAAGAGTAGGTGTTAAAACTGGAAATCAAGGTGAAATCAGGTTTGATTGTACAAAGGTGAATTAAGTGCAATAGTGATGATAATTTGATATTTTAATTGAAATAAGATGGCTTGAATTGTGAAGAATTGAGTTGATTTGTGACAATATGTGTGAGTCGAATTATTTGTTTATATTTGCTTATTTTAATTTTACATATGTAGATATATGGTGTACTTCTTTATCCATATAAATTTATAAGAGCATTTTTAATGTTGATAAAGTGAATTAGTGATTTGTTATACTTTACATTTCTTATAAATGACATGCACGAGAGATCAATGACATGACATAATCTATAGTTTACTTATCTATACAATTAATGATACTTTAATATTCATTGCGACTAAAATTTTTATTTATGTTGCTTATATAATAGACAATGGTAGTTTAAAACTACATTGGATAAAAAATTATTCCAATTATTTTATTGCAAGGGTAGTTTTATAAAGTCTTCCTAAAAATATTTTCTATAAATATGTAGAAACTTATGCGATGGTTCATTAATTAAATTTTTTAAACACAATTTGTTTCTCAATCAAATGGATCTCAATCATTAAACTAATATCAAAATTATTATTATTATTATTATTATTATTATTATTATTATTATTATTATTATTATTATTATTATTATTATTATTATTATTATTATTATTATTATTTACAAACTCTTACTGCAATGGTTCTCAAAATCGTTAACATTTTATATATTTATGACCACCACTTTTTATCTGTGACATTCTCAATATTTCTAACCTTTTATGTTTCAATCACCATCACCAATATTACTGGCTAATATATGAATTTAATGCGTACCACCAGCATCGAGGAGTCTTCTAACACTAAACCTGAATCTCCCATTGGCTCCACTCCTGATTCTCAAATATTAATATCCTCCACTCAAATTGGTTTCAAAAATACTATTCTCACGGAAGGAGAGTGTTCTACCAAACAAACTACATTTTAGATTCTCAAATGAAGAAGATAAATTGATTATTTAAACATGGCTCAACATTTTCAAAGATCCAGATACAAAACACATAACGTTTTTGGGGATAGAATCAAAGAAGGTTATGAAACTATCAAGAGATACATATGAAGGAGTGGTCCACCCTTAAATCTAGATAGCATTTGTGGAATAAATCATGTCAATAGTTTTGGAAACTATAAACTAGTTGTTGCTAACAAGAAAAGTAGACAATATTAGACTGACGTCGTGGATGATGAACATAAGTTTTTTGTACAATTACATTAACAACGTATCACATTGGATCACGTGTGGAGGTTGTTGAAAGACAACCCTAAATGTAAGGGACAAGGGCTGAACAATTCCTCAAAGAGGTCAAAGACATCCTCTGCAGGGATATGTTAATCGACATGTAATCTAGAATGTTTCATCCATTGTTCAGAATACAATAGCGCAACTCAAATTGACCATTAAATGGGACCAATGGTGACATAAAGGAAGAGCAATGGAAAATCACGCCATATACAACACACATAGTGGATTTGAGTGTCATAGAAAATATTTTGAAAAAACTAGTTGTCATGAGTAAAATAGCTAAAGCAAGTTGGTAGAAAGCATATCGACACTGTAATCTCAAAGAAGGACAAACTTAAATTTAAGGGACAAGGGATGAACAATTACTCAAAGAGGTCAAAGAGATTCTCTACGGGGACATGTTAATCAACATGTAATCTAGAAAGTCCCATCGATTATTCATAATACAATAATGCTACTTAAACTGACCATTAATTGGAACCAATGGAGACATAAAGGAATAGCAGTGGAAAATCATCCCCTATACAACATACATAGTGGACTTGAGTGTCATAGAAAATATTTCAAAAAAGAAACTAGTTGTAATGAGTAAAATAGCCTGAAGCAAGTTGGTAGAAAGCATATCGACGGTGTACGAAATTCTCATGGAGGACAAATCACCGATGAATAATGAGAAATGTCGAAAATATGATGAAATTTGTTACACTATCAAGGATAAGTACTTTAAGAGAAGTTAGGTATTATTATTAATCTTTTTAATGACTATTTCTCTGAAAAGCCTTTATATACTAAGGCTCAATTCTGATGAATGTTACATTAAAAACATGTGCTCATTGTTAAATGTGTAATTTATTGTTTTAGAAAGAATAAATTTGATTTAGAAAAATCAGATTTTATTTAGAAATATTAGATTAGATATTTTTGAGCTTTTATAGTTTGGGCTTTGCCTTGGGGTGCAACCTAACCTAAATCTATAAATAAGGAGAAACCTTTATTTTGCAAACATCTCATCTCATCTCATCATATTTTTTAATTCACAGTTTGCAGTTGCAAGTGAAATAACAAAATTTTCATAGTTTGTGGGCAGAGAGTTCTCTGCAGAAAATTGTTCATCTTCTTCTTCTCCAACGTTTACTTTCTTTCTTTCTTTCTAAACTTTTCTTTCATTGTCATTACGTGAGTGCGAACAATCTTGAGATCAAGATTGATTGAGTGAAATTTTCTACAGGTTGTGGTTGAATTTCTAACATCTGGTATCTAGAGCTTTGGTTACGATTCAAGGAAGGAAAATCGTGATGGCGATGAATCATCCAAACGACCACTTTCTGGAGAATCTTCCAATTCTCAAGAAAGATAACTGTGAGAATTGGTGCAAGCAAATTAAGGTGGTTTTCTGTTATAAAGATCTTTGGGATCTTATGAAGGGAGGAGTATCACCGCTCGCAGAAAACGTGACAGATCAAGAAAAGGAAGCATTCAAAGAATTGAAGAAGAAAGATTATAAAACTCTCTTTATAATCCACAAATGTGTAGATTCAGATAATTTTGAAAAGGTTAGTGATGTAGAATCAGTGAAGGAAGAGTGGGATATTTTTGAAAAGTCGTTTGGAGGCACAGAAAAGATGAAAGAAGTAAAGTTACAAACTCACAAGAGAACATATGAATTGTTTCAGATGGAAGAAAGTAAAAGTATAACATATTCCTTTACTAGAGTTACAAAGCTGATGAATCAAATCAAGGTATGTGGAGAAGTGTTGATATCAAGATCAGTTGTTGCAAATATCTTGAGGTCGTTGACTCCAAAGTTCGACCACGTGGTAGTAGCCATGGAAGAGTCGAAAGACTTGTCAACATTGACGAAGGAAGAGCTTCAAAGGACGCATGAGTCTCATGAACAAAGGATGCCTGAGAGAGCTGCAAGAAATTCGGAGAGTGGTATGGCTTTGCAATCATTGTCAGAAAAGGAAAGGAAAGGCAAAGGAAGTTGGAATGGCGACAAAGGTAGAGAAGGCTACAACAATTCGAATGGTCGAAATCAGCAGGAAGGAAACTGGTCGAATCAAAGAAAACCCTGGAACCAAGGCAACCAAAGAGGTGGTGCTGCAAGTAGAGGAAGAGGTGGTGGATTAAATCCTAACAAAAGTCACATTCAATATTTCAATTGTCAGAAGTATGGTCACTATTTTAGTGAATGTCGAGAAAAGAAGAAGAATCAAGAAATTGATGTAAAGATGGAAAAGCATGAAGAAGAAGAGATGTTGCTAATGGTCACAACAAAAGACGAAGAGAGATTCCAAGACCAGTGGTACTTGGACTCAGGATGCTCATCACACATGACTGGAAGGAAAGATTGGTTTATCAACATGAAGCCCTCGTCGAAGAACATGGTGAAAATTGAAAATGCCAATACTCTAGCACCTGAAGGTATTGGCGATGTTTTGATTATGAGGAAAGATGGCAAGAGGTCAACAATTTCCAATGTGTTGTACATACCAGGCATGAAGAGTAATTTGCTCAGTATAGGACAGCTAGTCGAAAAGAACTACAAGGTTTCGATCGAAGACAAGATGATGAGAGTTTTCGACGCATGTGGTAGTTTGATCTTGAAGGAATAAATGTCTCAAAATAAGACCTTCAAGATTGAACTCAATGTGATGGAGCACAAGTGCCTAGCAACTGCAGCCAGTAGAGATGAATGGTTATGGCATTTTCGACTAGGCCATCTCAACTTCAATGACATTAGGGAGCTAAAAAGGAGAAATATGGCTTCAGGATTACCTGAAATCAACATTCCAAGTGAAGTTTGTGAAGAGTGTGTTTAGTTGAAACAACATAAGAATAGCTTCAACAAGGATGCAGGAAGGAAGTTGAAGGCAATTTTGGAAGTCATATACTCCTGATGTATGTGGTCCAATCCAGGTGGATTTGATTGCAGGTAAAAGAAACTTTGTCATGCTCATAGATGATTACAGTCGAAAGCTATGGACTTACCTCATCAAGAAGAAAAGTGATGGGATCGAGGTATTTTCCAAATTCAAATATATGGTCGAAAGACATAGTGGTTGAAAGGTGAAAATTCTGAGGACTGATGGTGGTAAAGAATATGTGTCGAAAGAGTTCGATGCATTATGTGAAAAAGAAGGGATTGTGCGTGAGGTGGTGCCACCCTACACTCCACAACAAAATGAAATTGCAGAAAGAAAGAACAGAATCATCATGAACATGGTGAGAAGTATGTTGAATGGAAAGCATATACCCAAATAATTATGGGGAGAAACAATTTCGACAGCAACATACATATTAAATAGATGTCCGACAAAGAAGCTTGAAGAAATTACACCAGAAGAATGTTAGTCTGGTATCAAGCCTAGCCTCAGTCACTTAAAGGTGTTTGGATTTATAGAATATAGACATGTGCCAGATCAGTTAAGAAGGAAGCTTGATGATAAGTTGATTTAGATGATCTTGATAGGATATCATTCGACTGGAGGTTACAAGTTGTTCGACCCAGTGAATAAGCAGGTAGTGATCAGCAGGGACGTGATCATATATGAACTTAAAGAATGGGATTGGACTGAGAATGTCAAGAAGGATTCAGTGAGAATCTCTTGTGAAGAACCAACCACTGAAGTTGAAAGTATAGTTCGACAGGAACAAGTCAGAGATGAAGCTGGCCCAAGCAGACCTTGATGAACAAGACACATGCCTGCAAGGTTGCAAGAATGTGTGATTACATCAGATGATGTGGTCTATGAAAAAGGTGAGTTGGTACACTATGTTTTCTATGCAGATGTCGAACCATTCAATGCTGCTGAGGCATTGAAAGATTCGAAGTGGGTGAAAGCAATGAATGAGGAATTAGACTCCGTCGAAGTCAATAACACCTAGTCACTTGTCAATTTTCCTCAAGGCAAGAAGGAAATTAATTTGAAGTGGGTTTACAAGGTGAAGGTGACTCATAAAGGAGAAGTAACTCGACACAAGGTGAGACTTGTGGCAAAAGGATTTCTTCAGAAGGAAGGAATCGACTTCGACAAATTTTTTGCAACTGTTGCCAGGATCAAAACAGTCAGATTGGTTGTTGGTCTAGCAAATATTAGCAACTAGCACACATGTCAGATGGACGTGAAGTGTGCATTCCTTAATGGCCCCTTAGACGAAGAAGTTTATATTGCACAACCAGCAGGATTTGTGAAACGAGGCGAAGAAAGGTGTACAAGCTGCATAAAGACCTGTATGGACTTAAGCAAGCTCCAAGAGATTGGAATAAGAAAATCGATAGCTTATTAAGGGAGAAGGAATTTGTGAAGTGTATGAATGAGCATGGAGTGTACGTAAGAAGAAGCAGTAGTGAACTGCTTATATTATGCCTCTATGTCAATGACCTATTGATAACAGAAAGTTATAAGAAGGAGATCAAAAACATCAAATATAACTTGAGTGATTAGTTTGAAATGTCAGACTTGGGAAATCTCTCATATTTCCTTGGCATCAAATTCTACAAGAATAGTAGAAGTTTGATGATGCACTAAAAAAGATATGCAAGTAAAATACTCAAGAGACTTGAGATGCAAGATTGCAACCCAACTTCGACTCCAACTGAGACCAGATTGCAACTGTCGAAGGATTCAGATGAAGATTATGTCGATCCAACCTAATATAGAAGACTTATTGGGTCACTTCAATAATTTTGTCACACAAGGTCTGACTTAGTATACAGTGTAGGTAAGGTAAGTAGATTCGTGCAGAAGCCAAAGGTATCACACCAAGCAGTGGCGAAGAGGATACTGAGGTATCTGAAAGGGACCCTCGACTATGGAATTTTGTTTCTTGCAGTTGATGGAATGCAAGTTAGTGGGATACACCAACTCTAGTTGGTGTAGTGATGCTGAGGATATAAAATCCATAGCTGGCTATGTGTTTATGCTAAGTGGTGCACCAGTTGCTTAAAGTTTTAGAAAGGAGCCAGTAATGGCATTGTCATCATGCGAAGCAGAATATATAGATGCTTCTCTTTGTGCATGTCAAGCAACTTGGATGGTGAACCTGGTCGAAGAGATTACAGCAAAGAGTCATGGAGCAATTACCATGAAGATCGATAGCATGTCATCTATCAACTTAGCGAAGAATCCAATAGCACACGGTCGAAGCAAGCACATATAAATGAGGATCCATTATCTTCGAGAGCAGGTAGCAGAAGGGAAGATGAACTTGGAACACTGCAGAACTGAGAATCAGATTGTAGACCTTATGGAGAAGGGAATGTTAGTCAAAGAGTTCAAGAAGCTAAGGTCTATGATGAATGTAGATAGTTTAGACATAATGAATTAGGTTGTGTGTTAAATATGTAATTCATTGTTTTAGAAAGATTATATTTGATTTAGAAAAATCAGATTTGATTTAGAAAGATTATATTATATATTTTTGGCCTTTTATATTTTGGGCTTTCGCTTAGGGTGCAAGCTAACCTAAATCTATAAATAGGGAGAAACCCTTATTTTGTAAACATCTCATCTCATCATATTTTGTAATTCACAGTTTGCAGTTGCATGTGAAATAACATAATTTCCACAGTTTGTGGGCAGAGAGTTCTCTGCAGAAAATTGTTCATCTTCTTCTTCTCCAACATTTACTTTCTTTCTTTCTTTCTAAACTTTTCTTTCATTGTCATTACATGAGTGAGAACAATCTTGAGATCAAGATTGATTGAGTGAAATTCTCCATAGATTGTGGTTGAATTTCCAATACTCCTTTGCATCATTGAAACCATTGGAAATCATGACAAATACTTTCAAAGAATGGTTGATGCAGTTGGTAGAACAAGATTTTTACCGTTGTAGAAGTGCACTTCTACTTTTCGTATGTTATCATATGGAATAACAACTGATAGTTTGGATGTCTATGTTCGCATCGGTGAAAGCACAATATTAGAGTTTTTAGATAGGTTTGCAACAAATGGGCATGCAAACAATATTAAGTGCTAAGTGCATGAAAAGATCATACATTAAAGACATTACTAATTTATTACAAATTGACGAGGCATATAATTTTCTTTGTATATAGGGTTCAATTGATTATATGGATTGGTAGTGAAAAATTTTCCTATTGTACGGAAATGAAAGTTTTCTATATATGATCATAGTAAACCCACAATCATGCTTGAAGGTATTGCATATCAAGACTTATGGATTTAGCATACATTTTTTTGGCACTGCGGGCTTTGAGAACAACATTAATGTGTTAACATATTTGATGTTTTACACGAACATGCTCTTGATGTGCAATACATAGTGTATCGAACTGCATATCATATGAGATACTACTTGAAAGATGACATTTATCTTAAGTGGATAACATTTGTTAAAACCATCGTAATGCCACAAAGATAAAAGGTAAAGATATTTGCCTAACGACAATAATCGATATGATATGATGTTGAACGAACATTTATAGTGCTCCAAGTCTAATTCATAATTATATGTGGTCAAACGAGTGCTTGACACTTGAATAAAATGAAGCACATAATGTTAGCATGCATCATATTGCATAACATGATTTTCAAAGATGAACAATACACAAATGCTAGAAATTTTGATTACAGACCACATTGATAACAATTTCTTTACAAGTGAAGTATCTAATGGTCTTGATCCAAGTTTGACTACATTGTTTGAAAGGACATCACATATTCATCAAAGGCAAAACCATTATTAACTTCAAGCATTCTAATGGAGTATATTTGAGAGCGATTTGGTCGTGAGAATAATGAAAGTTAATCTTCGTCTTATTTTGTATTTTAATTAAAATGTAATTTTATGTATAATTATTGTATACTTTTATATAATATAAATGTAGGTTAAATATGTTTGTGATCCTCTTAAATATCTAAAATTTTGTTTTTTAGTCCCTCAAAATATTTTCTTCAAAGAATGGTCCTCCGAAAATCTTTAATCCACACGTTTTGTCCATCTTGCAACTTAACGACAGTTTTTACAACTTAACGACTGAATTAGAGACAATCTTAGCAACAGATTTAGTATTAGGGATTAAAAGTTTGGGTAAAATTTTTTAGGAAAATCATTCTTTGATAGGAAATATTTTGAGGGACTAAAAACAAAATTTGAAATATTTATGAGAATCACAAATATATTTAATCCTTTTAATTTTATAATATTAAAAACTTATTAAAATAATTCTTGTATAGTCAAATTTTAAATAAAAAACTAAATCAACTAAATATTATTTAAATCCTTCCTAACAATTTATTCTCATTATTTAGTTTATCCACTTTATTTTTTATTATACACTTAAGAGATATATGTCTTTTATAAGCAAGATTTGCTTATAAAAGACACTTTTAAAAAAAGTGAATTTATGAGTTTATCATAAGATTCAATTTCTTTCCACATTTATAGTACATTTTCTTGAAATAAATTTAACAAATTTGAATTCTATTTGCTACTACCTCCTCATTATGAATTCTATTTTCAAGATGAAAGACTAACATGCTATTTATAAGAAAAAATAACACACTAAGCTAATGGGCTTTTTAACAATTATCCATTACAAGATAACTTAGGGTACAAGCTAACTTAAACAATATGGCTTACAAATAAGGCCCAATTCAACATGCTAACAAACCTGACAATATTGACAAATGCATGTTAGAATAAACTTCGACTACAATATTGACCATACTAGAGTTTGATCCAATATCTCACAAATCTCCACCTTGGTTCTAATTATATAACATCAAGAAATTAGTTTTCTTCATGCAGCTTTATCAACTGCATACAATGGAAAAACTTGCAACTAGGTAACATCTTAGTGATCATATCAACAACATTATGATCTGTCGAAACCTTCAGCACTTGGACTTCTCCACGCTTGATTACCCCTTGTTGCGGTGTGAATCGGATGTCAAGCTATTGATTAACTTGAATCTTAATTCATTAAATTCACAACCGGACTTTGATTTATCCAAAGGAAAGGTTAAAGAAAGAAAGACCTTTTGCGCGATGTAACAACAAAGCTAAGAGATTCGGGGATCGGGGGTTGGTTATGCCTAGGGTAGGTATTTCACATCCTAAACATCTGTAGTACTCTACAGGAACCTTTTGTGTGTGTATGCTAAACTTGCTAAATGTTTTCTATAGCTTGGGATTTGGTATAAGGTAGAGGTAAATACCTAAGGATATTTTCTAAATTTGCTCGCAAATATATCACATCTTCTGCCTACGTATCCTAACTATGATAGAATCAGAGCAATCGTAGTTCACCTCACAAGGATGGATGAACACTTGATTATAATCAAGGTTCAAAGGGGAACAAACATAATGATGCTTGTATAGAGTTTAACAAAACTCTCTAATCTAAGTTGTACACTCAGAGGGATTTACTTTGACAAAAGCCAAGGGGAAAGTAAGTAATCATGACAATGATTCTTACATAGAGTTAACAAACTCTGCCTTAAATTCTAATTGAAGGAATGCTCCTAAAAAGGGGTAGGTCTTCTAGACTTAAAGCAAAGTCTAATGGATATAGGTTCTAACTTAACGAAGTTAGGGTTCAAGGTGACTTAACAAAGTCTGAGGGAGGGTAAAATGAGCTATCTATGACCTAAGGGTCAATAGAGAGACTTTCCTTTGGAATGGGAAAAAGATGAGGCAACTGTATGAGAACTAACAAGTTCCATCACTTGGGGAATAACTTAACAAAGTTAAAATCATACATAAGCATTCATTCAAACATGATGAACATATGACGGAGCATGGTAACAACCAAGAAAAGATATGCAAGCATGTGACAACATCAAGCAAAGGTTATAATCAAGTCAAATGGTTACAACCAAAGATATCACAATATCTAAAAGGAACATGATAAAGGTTCTTACAATACCAAGCATAGAAGGCAATATCAATTTTAAATATCTTAACAAAGATGGAGAGCAATGAGGTAGCAACCATCATGACAAACCAAAGAACATGTAATTCAAACAAGTTTGAATGCAAGCAAGTTACAACTTGAGGCAAGCATGTTATAGGGATCAAAGAATGTCAAATGTAACAACATAATACCAACAATCATGCATTGATGACAATCAATTACATAAGCATACAAGAAGTGTTACAACAAATCAAGTAAAAGTTCAAGACTTCATAGAGAAAAACATACGTTTTATGGTAACAACCAAATTGAACATCAAACCCTAGCATGTTATGGTTCTAACAAGATACAAAAACAAGTAGAGAGAGAGAGGCATAATGAACACACTCAAGAAGTCACAACTTCAAGAGGTATAATGTGGTTTACAAACAAGGTAAAGCAAATCCTAACATGTTATGGTTCTAACAAGACACATAAACAGATAGAGAGAGGCATAATGAACACTTTCAAGAGGTTACAACATCAAAAAGTATAGTGTGGTTTACAAACATGGTAAAGCAAACCCTAACATGTTATGGTTCTAACAATACACATACACAAGTAGAAAGAGACATGGTGAACACACTCAAGAGATTATAACATCAAGAAGTATAGTATGGTTCACAAACAAAGGTCAACGTGTAGTTTTCAATAGATGCATTCACAAAAGCAAGGATTAAACATGGTAAGACATTAGACCAAGCATCTTTGATCATTCAAGCATGTTAACAAACACATGTGGATCGTACACAATCAACCTTACAAGATAAATCAAATTGGTAGTTGAGACAAGTTTCAAAAGCAACAAGGTGAAAACCCTAAAAAACAACATGATTTCCAAGTGAGTTAAAGTATTTCTAGGATAAAATCATTGAATTCTTCACTTACTAATTGAAAATAGACATGATGAAGAACAATTTGCAAAAATAATGGTGCAAAAATGTTTAAAAAAATGAATAAGTTATGATAAATTCAAGTTATGAAGAAAAATGAAGAGAAAAGGTGGTAAAAATGAAGAAATGTCTTCCACAAGGGTTAAACACACGCCCTTTAGTTCACAAGTCTAAAACCTTACCAAAATAACCATGGCACACATGTGATAACCCAAGGAAAAAGAATCAATATGTGTTAAAATACAAGAAAATCACAAAAATGCAAAAGAGTTGTCCTCGGCCAGGATCGAACTCGTGTGGGCAAGGCAAAGAGTACACAAGGCGCGCAAGTCATAACCACTAAGGTGGTAATACATCCAATGTATCAATGCATCCCATAAAATCATAACCCTTACAATCATGATTTCTGGGCACAAAAACTTGACTCAAGTCGAAGCAAGAAAACTCAAAACGTGAACCAAGCAAACTCATCCAAAAATCAATGGATTTTTACAAAATTTGAGTCTAACTTGATTTAAATTGAATGAGGAAAACAATGCCACTATTAATTTTCTTTGAAAATGCTTTCATTTTGAAATTCAAATATAAATGAAAATCTGATGTCTAAAATTCATTTTCAAACTTAAATACCTATCCAAGCATGCTATAAATAGATTGAAGGCTCAAACATGTTCTAAACACATCATACATGAAGTTCAAAATCATTTTGAACTTAAATTCAATTTAGAGCAACAATTGACCTATGGAATTGAAATTATGGCATATGAAATGAAACTAATGAGCATGCTACAAACAACACATCATGACAATTCTTCCAATTCTTCAACTTGGCAAGAAAACTAAGTTCATGCATGACCTAAATGATATCAAAGTGAGGTTTGTGATCAAATAAACACAACCCTAAACAGAAACAAGGTATTGCGCACTTTGAGCTAGAAATCTGAGCACTTTGATGAGCAGAACCACATGGTAGTTGTGAATACCTAGGATTCTAAACCAGAGCAGAATCTAATCATTTTCAAAATGGTCTATAAATGAGATTATGAATAACCAAAACATCAATCATGGCCAGATTCAAACATATAGCATACAAAATGGTATTTTTAATTATATCAACAAGCAAATTCAAGGAAACTTTGCAAACACATGTAAACAACATTCAAACAGGTTCATACATGGCCTAAACCTACTTTCAAACATGTTGAAACTAATGTATATCAAACATGGTCAGGATAGCTCAAATGTAAAGTTGTGTTCACTTACCTCTTGAAGACCTCCTCAGCAAGCCTTATTTACCGAGTTTTTTATTTGAGTTGTAGATGGTTTGAACAACTTCTCCACACCTCTAGTGCACAGTCCAAGTAGCTCAAGTTCTTCAAGCAAGCTCTTTTAGGCAGTTTGAGTACATTAGGTTAGAAGTAACTAAGAGAATTTTGCAAAAGACCTTGGAAATGTGTGTACAGGTGAATGGTAATGGTCTAGACAACAATAATAACTCAAATGTGGAGTGTTTGAGGGGTTAGAAGTGTCACAAATGGACTGAGTAGAGAATGGTTCTAAATGATGCAGAAAGTCAAACTTAATAGGTTTGGTAGTTGAATTTTGGGAGGAAATGCTTTATGGTGAAAATGGTGGTTGAGATAGCTTCAATGGACCATTTGTGATTTGTGTGAAGTGTTTGTAGTGGTGTATGGTAGCTGGAAATGGTTTTGAGTCAAGTTCTTCTCAAGGCAGATTTGGAGGTTTTGTAGGTGAGTTGCTTAGATTGCAAGAAGGAGGAAAATAGGTGGAAGAGAGGGTTTTGGCTTTGATTCTTGCTAGCTCTAGTGTATATTTAAAGTAAGGGTGAAGCTCTACTTATAGGGGAAGAAAAAGAACCAAGGGTGAAGCTATACTTATAGGGGAAGCAAAAGAACCAATGGTGAGGGCGGATTGGAGTTTTTGCTTGAACCTTACCTTTTGGAGGGAAAATGACAACAAATCCTCCTTTGATCTTGCTTCTGATGGCCAAGCTTGTTTCCAATGTGTCCTAGCACTAAGACAGGTTGTAATCAAGTTGTATGAGGTGACTAGAGAGATGGAAAGAGGGGTGTTGCTATGCTGCAGCAGTTTTGGCTTCAAAAGTTTCTTTTTCCTAATGTACTTTTGTACTTTTCCTTGATTAAATAATGCCTTTAACCCAAACTTTGGCTTAGCTATGGATTCCTCTTGCATTTCTATCCATCAGTCCTATAAACATCAGATCAAGGGTTAACCAAGTATTTAGGAACCAATTGGTTGGTTTTTGCATCAGTTCATGACAAGTTGAAGTCTTACATTTCAAGCTTTTGGACCCCAACTTCCCTCCTTCGAAACCCCTAGCTCACAAATTCTATGTAGGATTTTTTGTAGTTTTTGGAAATCTCTGATCATGATCTACAACTTTCATATTTTACACAAATTCAAGTTCCAAGTGGAACTAGGTCATAAACTCCCTTGAAGTTGGTTGAAAACATGACTTAAAAGTGCCAAAAACATGAAATTTCTCCAAGTGTTTTTCTCCTCTTAACTTGTTTTTGATAATAACTCAAAATCTATTCCTTTTTTGAACATAGGTCACTTTGGCACTTTTGTAGGACTTCTCAAGACCTTTCCAACAAGCTTTGAACCACTCCACTTAGATGTGTGGTTAAGAAGTTATCGTCTTGCCCCTTTCAAAATCCTAATTTCCCAACTTTTTGATTACTTCTTAATTATTGATACAATGGTAACCAAACTCTATGATTAGATATGAAATATAATTGGGAACATAATTATATTCAATTTTTGGTTAAAACTCTGTTGATCAATGAGTTGACTTTTCATTCAGACGAACCGAACGATCGAAAACCCCTGAATCGATTATTGATGTTCTGGGTTCTATGAGGCCTTGAAACTTCTTGAGGGGACTTCAATAAGTCATAAAAGTATTATGGACCATGGTTCCACCATTGGAATTCCATTTAAATCAAAAGTCAAACTACAGTTGACTTTTCCAATTAGAAACCCTAATCGGGAGTCCTGGACTGCACTGCTCTTTTTCTTTGGGTGACAACCTCAAATTGGATTCATAATTGATCCAATGTAGTATCCTTGATGATATAGGGAGTTGCTTCATGGAGACTAAATCCAAAACCTTGACTGATTAAACCATAGAAACCCCGATTCCTGATTGTATGAAACCCTAATTCATCTACATCTTTGACAAAGACAAACTTGGAATAGGTTATGCTTAGATAAACAATGTTGATGCTCCTAGAATGATAATGGAATCTAAGGGTCAAAAATTGGGGTACAACAGTTGCCCCTATTTAAATATCTTCACCAGATGGCAATGAGAGATAACAATCTCCATAGAATCGTAGTGAAAGATACTTAAATATAACAAACCGAAAATTTTTCCCCTTAGATATCATGGTATGCAAAAGGATAAATGCTAAAATGCAATGAATTCTAAATGATGCTTTATGATGCTTAAATGCAAGACAATGTTGAACACGAGCAAAAGAAAAGAACAACAAAGCAACGAGCAACCACTCACAAGGGACCCAACACATTGGGGAAAGATCCAAGGCACACCAATCAATAGTTCATACATGAATAATGATGGTACTTTAAGGGGACCCTTCACACAGGGACACCAACTCCAACGGAGAAGACAAATCTTCGTTGGGGAAAAAGCAAGGCTCCACCGGGGAAGCAAAAGACCAAAGACACAAACCCTATATGGGGATAAACCAGACGGGGAACTTCCTATAACAAAGAGTTTGAACGAGATCTTTAGGAAAAGACTAGAAACAAGACCAGACGCACCAGGGATACTAGTAACCACTAGATCTCCATGACTCAACTGAGGATACCAAGGGCTTTGCTGGGGATACTGGTGACAATCGGAACTTTAATAACGATTGGTTTTAAGCAACGCCAGTAACTACTGGATTTTTTGGGGATGCTAGTAACGAATAGACTTTTAAGAGAATATGGTGACAAGCAAATCAAAGTACCAATGACAATTGGATTTAAACGATGCTAGTAACCACTGGACTTCAATGGGAAAATCGGTAACAAACAAACCACATTACAATAACAATTGAATTTAAACAATGCCAGTAACCACTAAACTTACAAAGATTGGTAACAACCAAATCAAAGATACCAATAACAATTGGATTTAAACAATGCCAGTAACCACTGGACTTACAAAGATTGGTAATAACCAAATCAAAGATAACAATAGGATTTTAAGCAATGCCAGTAACCATTGAACTTACAAAGGTTGGTAACAACCAAATCAAAGATACCAATAAAAATTGGATTTTAGGCAATGCTAGTAACCACTGGACTTACAAAGATTGGTAACAACCAAATCAAATATACCAAACGATCGAAAACCCCTGAATCGACTGTTGGTGTTTTGGGTTCTCTGAGGCCTTGAAACTTCTTGAGGGGACTTCAAGCGTTATGGACCATGATTACAACATTGGAATGCCATTTAAATCAAAAGTCAAACTACAGTTGAATTTTCCAATTAGAAACCCTAATTGGGGGTCCTGGACTGCACTGCTCCTTTTATTTGGGTGACAACCTCAAATTGGATTTATACTTGATCTAATGTAGTATCCTTAATGATATGGGGAGTTGCTTCATGGAGACTCAATCCAAAACCTTGACTGATCAAACCATAGAAACCCTAATTCCTGACTGTATGGAACCCTAATTCATCTGCATCTTTGACAAAGATAAACTTGGAATAGGTTATGGTTAGATAAATAATGTTGATGCTCCTATAATGATAATGCAATCTAGGGGTCAAAATTTGGGGTACAACACCTGTTGTACCCCAAAATTTGACCAACCTTTTCTTATTCTTGGCTTATGTTTCATTTCATTTTAGCATTTGCATTTGCATAACATTGTTCTTAACATGGGATCAAGAGGTTGTTGTGCCATTAAAGAGGAGAGTCTCTTTGGTTTCAGTCTCAAGCAAGAGCATTTGTGCAAGCCATCAAGTGTTCGTCATCACCATGAAGTTGTCTGAGCTCCTTGAAAGGAGAGGTTGGTATGTGGATAACATCTCCTATCTTAGGGATCATCAGAGGATCATCAGGGATTCATGAGGTCGTTATCTTGGAGAATACATGGTCTACAAGCTCATTTAGTACCTTAGGGGTCATTGTGGAGCTTGTGTAGTCATATAATTCATCTGCAAAGGCCACAATCAAAAGATATGGAACTAGGGTTTCATCTGGTCAACCCAAAGTCAACTGTGGACTTGAGAAGGTTCAAGACTTGGTTCTAAGTCATAAAAGCCATAGGAAATAATTTTGAAGCATCTAGGATGTCAGGATGAGATCAAATCAAGAGGAATCAAGAGTTTAAGGAGTTACTAAATTAGGGTTTCAGAGGTTTTCAGTGTAAAAGCCCCTTCTTTAGCCCTTTCTTGTAGGGCATGTTCATAGATTTCCTTTTAGTACTAGAACTCATCCATTGAGTTTGTACATCTCAAGTTATGATGCCAACAAGTTAGGGTTCTTAGATGAAAAGAATTTTGGTCAACTTAAAGTCAACTCACTTCCAAGGAATTTTTGACCTAGAATCAAGTTTCCCCTAAACTTGAAATGAACATGAAAGTTTTTCCTCATTCTCTTAGCTTTCCAAAAAGTCCTAGAAGTCCTCTTTCGCATGTGTGGAACTCAAGTTATGGTCTTAGCAAGTCAAGGGTATTTTTGGAAAAGTTCATTATAGGTCATTCTTTTCAATGGTCATTTCCATGAACTTTAAGGCTTCAAATCCAATTTTGTCTAACATGAAACTTGGGCATAAGAGTCTTAACTCCTCATTCAACTCAAAGTTCATGATGTTTGTTGAGTTATGTGGTCATGTGAGCCATTTCAAGATGGACAATTGACTTTTGGTCATGGTTCGAATCACTTCATTTACAAGTCATTGTTTTGTTTCATTTTGAGATGTTTCACACCTTTACATGACACAAAAGAAGCTTACCATAAATGGACCAACATGGAGAGCCATAATATGCCTTATTTTCAAGTTTCTTACTTGAAAAGCTTTGAATTCAAACTTGATGTATGGAGTGTGTACAAAGCCAAACTTTATTCATTTCATTTATACACCTCATGAGTCCATTTTGCTGACCCATTGTTGTGCAAAAGGTACCAAACCCGTGTGCATGAGAAAAGGGAAGTTTTTGGTCATTTTTTTGGAATCACACCAAATAGTCAGCATGCGTCTGCATGGTGTGTAAATATCCATCATATAAAAGTATTTTGACCTGCCCTAATGCTCAGAAGAGGCATTTGCAGCTGGAGAGAGCATAGAGAGCTTGAATTTTTCTCAAAACTTGCCATTTTCAAATCTGATTTTTCTCTTCAAATCAACTTCAATTGGAGCTTGTTTCTTCTTCATCAAAGCTTAAGGAACAAATTAAAAATAAGAGAGTGAAGCTTGCATGCCTGAGAAGAGCCAATGAAGCTTCTCCGTGCAGTAAGCTTCCACTTCTTTTTTCTCTCATTCTAGGCACTTTTTAGGAGAATTTTGGGTTACATCTGAAGCCCTACCTATGGTAGGCCATGTTTGAATGTTTGGTTTGCTTGTATGTTGCAATTTCAGAACGTGCATCACGGATTTCAAGCTTTTCATGCTCTCAATTTAGGAATGTTTTTGAGATATAAATGTTAGATTTGGATCCCTTGTAGTGAAAGCTTTCATTTGGTACCAGCTTTTGCCATTTTTATTGAGATTTTTGGACTGAGCTCCGGTGAGTTGGCCGGAGAAGACGACCAGAGCCCTAGCTCCGGCGTCTGGTTCATTCTCAGGCCAAGCTGACTCACCTTCCCTTTGAATCTTTGACTTGCTAGATTGTTGTGTTTTAATTGGTTTGACCGTGCCATGTGGAAGCGTTGAATCCACCTCATTAAATGAAACGGTGCGTTTCATGTTATGAATTGATTCTGGGTCAGATGGGCTCAAATTGATATTGGCACCCCCTCTTATTTGGCCCAACACGCAATTGTGAAGGATTCAGTGTATTCTCACATTACTGATGACACCTCCCTTGGTCTTTTTCTTATTTTATTTTATTTTTAATTTCTGTTTTCATTTCCTTTTATTAAAAATAGTTCCAATGATCAGAAAATTCCACAAAAAATGTTTTCCATTATTTCAAAGTTTTATTTAATTTTCTATAATTTTTATTTCTGATTTTATTTTTATTTGCCATTTTATTTTAGTTTTGAAAGTAAGAGTGTTTTTTGGTGTTGTCTTCATTTGATCATGATTGTTTAAACTTCAAATCCTTATCCCTTATGATCATGGCTTCTCCCTCACTTAGGTGAGGGATTGAAACATCTTTGAGGGTGATTTTGAATGGTCATTGATCATTTTTATGTTGACTTTGAGTTGACTTTTAATTCCCCTTAACATATGCTCGATAAGGTGGAGCACCATCAATTCTTGAATTGTTTGGTGATGCCTTGAGATGGATATGATCTTGAAGTTTTGGCTTCTGTTTTCCCTTAGACTTGGTTACTTTGTGATTTTATTTGAGATTTATTGAGCATTTTTCCTATTTTTGATGAACCTTGCAAGTCAAGTCATCTTAGGAGAGGTTCATACAAACTAGTTTGACCTAGTTCCTTTGGGAAATGACTTTTATGGATCCCATATGCACCCTATGAGTCTTGATGCTTGTATGTAACATGATTAAGGTGCTGGTTTTTGATTTTTAGGTCATACACTTGTGTAACTTGTTTTACAAGTTACTTGGAAGTTAGGCATTTCCACTTGTTTTCAAGTGTTGATTTGAGATAGAACTTTGGTTCTTCTACTTGCCATGACTTGGTTGATGTTTGTATCTTGTTTACCACTTGATTTAAGGATTTTTTCTTGATGATCCACTTCTTCCTAATGTGGTTTGGCTCTTATTCAAGATTCTTTGGTGTTCACGTTCACACTTTGAGTTTGTCTTGAATAATTGGCCACTTTCTTGCACTTGTTTGCTTGTCCCTTTTGCATGATCAATTTGAAATGTTTGGTTGAGATGATTTTCATTTGCTTGCTGCCCAAGCTTCTTTCTCCCACCTTCTCTTTGATCATGACTTGTTGGTTTTGTTTTATGCTTAACCTTTGTGTAAGTGATTGATGTTTGAATGGTTGTAGGAGTTGTAACTTCTCCCATTTCATCTCACTCTTTTTGACTTGTTTAAGTCATCTTGTTTTGATCATTTGTCTTTGATTGCATTTAATCTTTGCATTACTTTTGACTTGTTTAAGTCAACTTCTTCTTATTCTCATTTCATTTGTGATTGGATTATTTGTTGTTTACTTGGTCTTTTTCCATGGTCCCTTAGGATTCCTAGTCCCTCTGTTTAAGATGGGAGTAGGAGAGACATTAGTTGTTCAATACTTTGCATGATAACATTAGGATAGATTCTTCCCCTTTCAATCCTAACTTTAGGAGCATATTGCATGAGAACATTAGGGTTGATCAGTTCCCCTGGAGTTTGTGTCTTTCTCTTCACATCTCATAATCTCTTAAGACACTTAATAAAGGATAACAAATGTTGTATGCTACAAGCCTTAAGTATTTGAGGAATTATAGTTCGGGGGCCTCCTCTCAATCTGTCTAGAGTGTTTAGCGTATACCCTTTGGCGATATGTGACGCATTCACTCTTAAGTCATAGTCTTTAGTGCAACATGAGTTACAAACTTAACTCAATTTACTTCTTGTTTAAAAAACACAACAAAAAATAAAAACTTTTTATCCCTCGGGATTGTTTGAAAATCATTTTCAAAAAGAGTGTGTTAAGTCTTGGTTCTACCGCAAACAGGTAACACCTATGTCTCTAATGGTTGAGCAGCAATACACATAGCTGCTAAAACGAAGGTTTAACCCTACTCAGTTAAAACACTTGAACCAATCTGTGGTCGTGTCATCCCGAACTACGTTTGCTCTGATTTCTCATACCAGACGAGGATACGTAGGCACAAGACGACGATGTCTTAGCGAGCAACCTTTCCCCACCTTCACCCGTAGTTTTCCGAACTACGTTGACTCTAACTTTCCCATTGCACGAGGGAATACGTAGGCATAGAGCGGCGATTCTCTATCAAGTCTCTTTTCTTTTCTTTTGTCCTTGTGAGCTAGCTTTTGATAGATTAACACCCTTTTAGATAGATAACAAGCATGAATCCCGTTGAGTACAACGGACGTGAGGGGTGCTCATACCTTCCCCTTGCGTAACCGACTCCCGAACCCAAGATTTGGTTGCGATGACCTATCTTTTCCCTTTTTCGTAGGTTTTTTCTAATCGTTTCCTTTCCCTCTCTTTGGGATAAATAACGAACGATGGCGACTCTTCTGTCTTTGCCGACCCCTCTTTGCAGCGATACGACAACACCCCTCTGACAAACTGCAGCCTCACATCAATGTGTTTGGTTTGCTCATGATAGGAGGAATTCTTCAATAGGTGTATTGCACTTTGACTATCACATTTAACAGTGATAACTCTACCTTGAAGTTTCAACTCCTTTGCAAAACCTTCTAGCCACAATGCTTCCTTCACAGCTTCAGTTAGGGCGATATATTTCGCTTTAGTGGTTGATAAGGCAATGACCTTTTGAAGTGTAGCTTTCCAACTAATTGATGTTCCTAATATAGTGAACACATATCTAGAAATAGATTTTCTGGATTCAATACAACCTGCATAATCAGAGCCAACATATCCTTCGATTGCAACTTTACTATCTTCACCCGAGGCTCCACCATAAATTAGGAATCTATTCAGAGACCCATTTATGTACCTTAGAATCCACTTCAATGCTTTCCAATGAGCCTTTCCAGGATTCGACATACCCTTCGGGTTGCCTTATAAGGATTGTTTCATCTAGATCATCATACAAGAACACAGTCTTCATATCCATCTGTTCTAGTTCAAGGTTGAACTGTGCCACTATGGCAAGCAACATTCGAATGGATTTGTGCTTCACAATAGGAGAGAACACATCATTGAAGTCGACACCTTCTTTCTGAGTGAATCCCCTAGTGACCAATCTTGCCTTACATCTCTTCGACGTCACTCCTTCGACCCCTTCCTTAACTTTGAAAATCCATTTATAGCTGACTAACTTGGCTCCAACAGGTTTCTTGATCAGTCCTCAGGTATTATTATCATGAAGAGATTTCATATCATCATCCATGGCCTTCATCCATTCAGTCTTCTTTCGAATCCTTATAACTTTCTTATAGTCTCCAGGTTCTTCGTCTAGAACCTCATTTGTAGAGATTAAGGCATAAACTATAAGATCTACATACCCAAGTCTTTGAGGTTCCTTGATGACTCTCCTCGACCTGTCTCTTGCTAGCAGGTAGTCATTATCAGTCTCCTCATCTTCGACATTATCTTATATGTTTTCTACGACTTCATCTAGGATACGCAATTCGGCATCAACATGCTTCACCTCAACAGGAGTCTCTCCTTGTTCTAGCTCTTCGTCAGCATCATCAGTTTTCTTAAAATCCATCTCTACTTCATTGAAAGTTATATCTCGACTGGTGATACACCTCCTATGACCTGGCTCTAGGCACCATAGCCTATAAGCTTTGACTCCTTCAGGGTATCCCATGAACATGCATTTCAAAGCTCTAGGTTTGACCTTGTCATGCCTAATATGAGCATAGGCCACACAGCCAGATACTCTCAGTTTGTCGAGACTAGGTGGATGTCTCGACCAAACTTCTTCAAGTGTCTTCATTCCCAAGGCAGCCGAGGGACATCTATTTATCAAATAAGTTGTTGTCGAAACAACCTCCGCCCAAAACACCTTTTTCAATCCATCACTAACCAACATGCATCTAACCCTTTTAAGGATCGTTCAATTGAATCTCTCAGCTAAGCCATTTTATTAAGGAGTACCTACTATAGTCTTATGCCTTGCAATCCTAGACTCAACACAGTAACTGTCGAACACTTTGTTGCTGAACTCAAGGCCATTGTCGATTCTCAACCTCTTAACCTTTCTTCCAGTTTGAATTTTGACCAGAACCTTCCAACTTTTGATATTCTCAAAAGTTTCATCCTTCGTCTTCTGGCTGAATACCCATAACTTTCTGTAATAGTCATCAACGATGGATAGAAAATACCTTGCACTTGTGTGTGAAGGATTCCTTGCAGACCCCCAATGATCAGCATGAATGTAATCTAAGGATCCATGTGGTCTTTTTTTTCCTTTGCTAAACTTCCCCTTATAGGATTTACAAAATACACAAGATTCACAAAACTCAAACTTTTCGACTTTGTCACCTCCTAGCAGGTTTTGCTTGCCCAATTCGACCAGGCCTCTTTCACTGACATGGCCCAATCTCATGTGCCATAATTTTGTTTTTGACACAGGTTTCGCCGGTGCAACATTTGTCGAACCCCTTACAACCTCAGCCTCAAAGGTATACAAGCCTTGTTTCTTCACGCCTCTCAAGACTTCCTTCGACCCCTTCATGACTCTTAGGATACTTTTCTCTCCTTGAAAAACATATCCCTTCCTGTTGAATTCACCAAGAGAAATCAAATTTCTCTTCAAATCAGGTACATACCTGAATTCAGTTAATAACCTTATTGACTCATCATGGAGCTTGAATCTCACATATCCAATACCTGCAATTTTGCAAGATTTATTGTTTCCCAGCAGCACCGATCCACCATCTTGATCATAAAGCTCCTCGAACAATTCTCTGTTTAGAGTCATATTCCAAGTGCAACATGAATCCATAATCCATTCTTTTCTTGAGTCGCCACTTAAAACCATAAGAACATCAGATGAGTCGAATTCATCTTAAACAATGGTTGTGTTGCCATTATCCTTACCTCCATGATCTTTCAGGCGTTCAGGGCACACCTTTTGTTGTGTGACCATCCTTCTTACATTGATAACATCGAATACCAGATGTTTCTCCACCATAAGACTTCTGCTGACTTTTACATTTCTTCTTGACGAACTTACCATCCTTTCACAAGAATTTTCCCTTAACAGCTAAATATTCATCCATCGTTGAAGGTTTATACTCCTTTCATTCGTTCAAGTCCTTAGAATACAAGGCTGATTGAACTTCTTCAAAGCTCAGGGACTCCCTTCCATACAAGAGAGTTTCTTTGAAGTGAGCATGTGTTTTGGGCAAAGCACACAACAACAACAACAGTGCTTGATCTTCATCATCGATCTTCACATTAATATTTTCAGTCAAGAATCAGCTTGTTGAACATATCTAACTGCTCATCCAACACTTTGTCTTCACTCATATTGAACAAATACAAAGCTTGCTTCATGTAGAGTCGATTCACCAAAGATTTGGTCATATATAAACTTTCAAGTTTCACCCATAATTCCAATATTGTAGTCTCCTTTGATACCTATCAAAGAACCTTATCACCAAGGCTCAACAATACTGCATTGTGGGATTTCTCAATTATGATCTTCTTTTCTTTTTCCATTAACATAACGTCCATGGTTGCCTCTCCCTTCAACGCTTCCAAACAACTCTGCTGAACCAGTAGGGCTTTCATCTTCAAGCTCCATAGACCGAAGTCGTTCACTCTGGTGAACTTTTCAATCTCATACTTTGTTGAAGGAATCTTCTCCATGCTTACCGCACCAATTTGTTTTGAATAAAATGCCTTGAAAAAAAATATAAACGGTTTCTTTATATTCAAGAAACACACAAGAGTTAGAGTTAACAAAGAAAATAAGCAAGAAGAACTAGAAGAAACAACAAGGGTTGGTTATAAACTGCTATTCTTTCCTTTCTCTATCAAACAAGATTACAAGTATACAAGAATAATAAATAACCTCTCTCTCTTGAATTATGATTTTATCTTCCTATGTTTCCTTTTACAAGATGAGAGACTAACATGCTATTTATAAGAAAAAATAGCACACTATCCTAATGGGCTTTTTAACAATTACCCATTACAAGCGAACTTAGGTACAAGCTAAGTTAAACAATTGAACTTACAAGCAACGCCCAATTCAATATGCTAACAAAGCTATAAATATTGACTAATGCATGTTAGAACAAATTTCGACTACAACATGCATTACTCGCGAACAGAATTCGACCATAATAGAGTTCGATCCAATATCTCACAAATATCCATCTTGGATCTAACTCTATAATATCAAGAAATTAGTTTTCTTCATGCAGCTTTATCAACTGCATACAGTGGACAAACTTGCAACTGGGCAACGTCTTGGTGATCATATCAGCAATATTATGATATGTCGAAACCTTCAGCATTTGGACTTCTCCATGCTCGATTACCTCTCTGACGAAATGCAACCTGACATCAATGTGCTTGGTTCGCTCATGATAGGCTGAATTCTTCGACAGGTGTATTTCACTTTGACTATCACATTTAACAGTGATAACTCGACCTTGATGTTTCAACTCCTTTGCAAAACCTTCTAGCCATAATGGATCCTTCACAACTTCAGTTAGGGTGATATATTCTGCTTCAGTGGTTAATAAGGCAACGGCCTTCTGAAGTGTAGCTTTCCAACTAATTGTTGTCCCAAACATAGTGAACACATATCCAGAAATAGATTTTCTGGAATCCATATAACCTGTATAATTAGAGTCGACATATCCTTCGATTGCAACTTTACTATCTTCACACAAGGCTCCACCATAACTTAGGACTCTATTCAGAGACCCATTTATGTACCTTAGAATCCACTTCAATGTTTGCCAATGAGCCTTTCCAAGATTCGTCATGTACTTGCTTACAAGACTTATTGCATATGCTATATTGGGTCTAGTACAGACCATAACATACATCAAAGAGCCCACTATATTAGCATATGGAATACTATTCATATAAGCTCTTTAGACATCAGTACTGGGACACTAATCTATACTCATCTTGAATTGAGGGTTTGTCGGAGTCACAACAGGCTTTGAATTTGACATACCAAACTTTTTGAGAATCTTCAGTAGGTATGCCTCTTGAGATAAGCATAATTTTGATTGCTTTCTATCTCTTCGGATGTCAATCCCCAGAATCCTGGACGTAGCTCCCAGATCCTTCATGTCAAACTCCTTATTGAGTTCAGCCTTCACCCTCATTACATATTCGACATTGTTGCTTGCTATTAGAATATCATCCATATAAAGCAGCAGAATAATAAATGAATTACCAGGTCGAAATATGAAGTAAACACACTGGTTGAACTGACTTCTAATAAAATTTATGCCTACCATGAGCTTGTCGAATCTCCTATTCCATTTTCAAGGTGATTGTTTCAGTACATATAAAGATCTATTCAGTTTGCACACATAATCTTCATTCCCTTTTTTGACATACCCTTCAGGTTGCCTCATAAGGATTGTTTCATCTAGAGAACCATACAAGAATGCAGTCTTCACATCCATTTGTTCCAGCTCAAGGTTGAACTGTGCCACCATGGCAAGCAACATTCAAATGGATCTGTGCTTCACAACAGGAGAGAACACACCATTAAATTCGACACCTTCTTTTTGAGTGAACCCCCTAGATACCAATCTTGCCTTGTATCTCTTCGACGCCACTCCTTCGATCCCCTCCTTAACGTTGAAAATCCGTTAACACCTGACTAACCTGGCTTCAGCAGGTTTTTTAATCAGCTCCCAAGTGTTCTTATCCTGAAGAGATTTCATCTCATCATCCATGTCCTTCAGCTATTCAATCTTCTTTCGACTCCTCATAACTTTCCTATAGTCTCTAGGTTCTTCGTCTAGAACCTCACTTGTAGAGATTAAGGCATAAGCTATAACATCTGCATACCCAAGTCTCTGAGGTGGCTTGATCACTCTCCTCGACCTGTCTCTTGCTAGTAGGTAGTCATTATCAGTCTCCTCATCTTTGACAACATCTTATGCGTCTTTTTCGACTTCATTTAGGATGCACAATTCGGAATCAACATGCTTCACCTAAACAGGAATCTCTCCATGTTCCAGCTATTCGTCAGCATCATTCATTTTCTTGAATGCCATTTATGCTTCATTGAAAACTACATCTCGACTGGTGATACACCTCCTATGACCTGGCTCTAGGCACCATAGCCTATAAGCTTTGACTCCTTCAGGGTATCCCATGAACATGCATTTCAGAGCTTTAGGTTCGACCTTGTCTTGCCTAATGTGAGCATAGGCCACACAACCAAATACTCTCAGTCTGTCGAGACTAGGTGGATGGCCCGACCAAACTTCTTCAGGTGTCTTCATTCCCAAGGCAGTCGAGGGACATCTATTTATCAAATAAGTTGTTGTCGAAACAACCTCCGCCCAAAACACCTTCTCCAATCCAGCACTAACCAACATGCATCTAACCCTTTCAAGGATTGTTCGATTGAATCTCTCAGCTAAGCCATTTTTTTAGGAGTACCTGCTACAGTCTTATGCCTTGAAATCCCAGACTCAACCACTAGTGGAAAAAAAGGCTTTTTAAGTCGGTTAAAAATGACTTTTTAAGTCGGGTCCGAGCCCGATCTAAGAATTACCGACATAAGAAGTTTTGACTTCTTAAGTCGGTTGTGGACCTGACTTAACAAACTATTATTAGGTCGGTTAGATAGAACCCGACTTAATAATTCTAGCCTGAAGAAACCATTTATACCCGACCTAAGAACTTACTTTCTTAAATCGGGTATAACTAACTGAGCTAAGAAGTTGTTTTTTTGGATAATCACACAAATTAGATGCAGCTTTCCCATTTAATAATTTACCCCCAAATCAGACTATCCAACTCAATCAACAAATTACCCCAAAATTACACCCAAATCAAATGCAGCTTTCCCTACATGTTGCATTCCATCCT
>CAWUDS030001685.1:0-25974 GCA_963859935.3 Lathyrus sativus | reverse complement strand
AAGCAGCCGGTCATAGTACATCCCTGAGAATGTCCCTACGAACAAGTCCATCATTTCCCGCTCGACCAAAGGGGGTTGTACTCTCACGGCCAGGTCACGCCATCTCTGGGCGTACTCTTTGAAGCTTTCCTTGGGCTTCTGAGACATGCTTTGCAACTGAACTCTATTAGGAGCGAGATCGCTGTTGTACTGGTAATGCTTCACGAAGGCTTCCGCCAATTCTTTCCAAGTTCTGATCTGTGTTGGCTCCAGGCTCATGTACCACTCCAACGAAGGCCCTGACAAGCTGTCTTGGAAAAAGTGCATAAGCATCTTCTCGTCGTCTGAATACGCAGACATCCTTCTGTAAAATGAACGGACATGCACCCTCGGGCACGTGTCGCCTCTATACTTATCAAAAGATGGCGCTTTGAATTTCAGAGGTACCCTCAGCCCTGGTACCAACCCCATGTTGGACATATCCAGTCCCACAGCATTCTGATTAGCCAGACCATTTACCTTTTCTTCCAACAATCTCATGCGGAGGCTGTCCCCTGTAGGCCTCCCGTAGCCTTCATTATGACCGGAGAAAACGTCTTCCTGATGATCCTCCCAACGAGGTATCTCTTCATATGCAGCCTGTCCAGCGTTACGACCCAGACCTGCTTGGAAGTACCTGGGGTTACCCCTCAGGTTGCCCATATCCTGGCCGTTGTTCATACCCATTCCATATCCTGCGTTACCATAACCATGGTCTCCGTATCCAGTTTTGGCGCCAGCCACATTGCCATATCCCACATTCATACCCTGAAAGCCCTGATTACCATTGTGGTCATTCAGCCCGACGTTCTCCGCACCCAAGTTGAAACCCTGGTTGACGTTCCCTACGAACACTCCTGCAGTATCTCCGTTAGTGTTACCAGTGTTCCCGTTCCCACCAGCAGGACCAGCTTCTCCGTTGTTCAGCCCAGAGACTTGAATGTGATCAGCACTTTGATGATTTTCAACCCTAGGAGAGTTAGCCATATTTTCACCACGCGGGGTGCCTTTGTTCTCAGCACGAGCAACCAACGGCTGCACCAGACTCTGCAACTGTTCCTGCCCTTTGGCGATAGTCTCCATGGTTTGCATGAACAGGGCCATCCTGTCACGCATCTCTTGCATTTCAACCTGCATGGCGTCCATGATCTTCTTCTGGTTGATTCTTGTAGAGTAACGGTGGACCCGCCTTTCTTCAATCCTAAAAATACCTGTAATGCAAATATGAGTATGTATGCAAAATGCGATGATAAATGGTTGTGCAAATAATGCAATGCAAGCAGCTGCAACAGGGGATCAAGTGCCCTGAATAAGAAGCCCAAGTCACACCAAGAACAGGTCTCAGACAGACCCTCCAATACTCATCAAACTCTGGTCTCAGACAGACCTCACAAAGAACTCCAGCCTGGTCTCGGATAGACCCAATAATATAACCCACACCTGGTCTCTGACAGACCTCATAATAACTCCAACTGGTCTCTGATAGACCTCAAATCAAAACTCAGACAGGTCTCTGATAGACCTCATAATATAACTCCAACCGGTCTCTGACAGACCTCAGAACCATCCATAAATACCCAGGATCTCTGATCAAGAAATAACCGGTATCTGAAGGTCTAGTTACCTGCATACCCCAAACCCTCTCACAGGTGGATGTCCTAGTAACTGACAAAGGTATGGCATCCTATGCGGTCGTTGGCGTCACAGACTTTCAGGAGTGATGATACGATTCCCAGAAGGAGTGGCATCATCAAATCCTGAAGAGGCCTCACTTAGCCAACTTCCAAATGATCGGTCCCCAGAGTCGACAATCCAACTAACCAGCAACCCGAGCCACCCAAAGGGCAGGACAGGAGGCCAACTAGAAGAACCTCGTCTGAGCGTAGATTTCGCGGGACACTAGGACATGCAAAGCACGTGCGCGCCCACTAATCTCTACTCTAAGTCTAGGTGCACTCAAGCCCAGGTCCGGCTTATCTCTCAATCATGGAACACCCGTCACAACCCCACAATACAGCAATAATAGTGATAATATAATGCTGAAAGGTAAATACAGAAACGTAAATCCATACAAAATCCTCGACGGGCAAACAAACACTAGGATCGACTCTCTAAAGGGACGTTGGATCCCAAATGCATAAGAACCATCGCAGTCCTTAGCAGCCAGGGGACGTTGGATCCCCAGCAGAGTCGCCAGCTGCTGGGGATTTCCCCAAACATCTAGGAAAAAAACCTAAGGCAAGACTCGAATAGGGACCCATCGCAAGTCCCCAGCAGAGTCGCCAGCTGTCGCTACTGCGAAAATCGGCGCCGGCTGACAGAAGAGTCGCCACCGTGCATTATTTATCCCAACGGAGGGAAAGGAAACGCTCGAAGTAAACCTCGCGAAAAACGGGAAAAGGTATGGTCATCGCAACCAAAACCTGGGTTCGGGAGTCGGTTACGCAAGGGGAAGGTATTAGCACCCCTCACGTCCGTCGTACTCGACGGGATCCACGCTTGCTTGGTTTGTACGGATTACACTTCTATCTAAACTAAAGGATGAGGTCTGGAAAAAAAAGAAAACGACTCGGCAAAGCATCGCACTTTATGCCTACGTATTCCCGTCTGGAACGAGAAATCAGAGTCAACGTAGTTCGCCTAACTACGGGTGAAGGTGGGTGAAGGTTGCTCGCTAGGATATCGCATCCTATGCCTACGTACTTCCACACTGCATGGAAGATCAGAGCAAACGTAGTTCGGGCTACGCACGACACAAGCTGTTCAAGTGTCTTTTATGAAAAATCTCACCTTAAACAAGGGTTTTCTTATTTGCAAAAAGGTTGATGTTTGTTCAAATCTTTTGACGCAAGAAATGAATTGATCTCTGTTATAACCTTTATTAGTATTTTTCTGTTGTTTTGAAGGAAGAAGAGATGACACTCTACAAATCCTAGGGTTGAAAAGGGGAATAAAATCTACCCTAAGGTTATCATGCATGGGTTAACTCCTAATGTCTATCATGCTCCTCTCTTGCGCATAGAGAAACAGAGATCCTAAGGGAATAGACAGAAACAGAAACAGCAGATATATACAATAAAGCAGTAAAATGCATGGATGCAACAGCACAAGCGAGGCAAGGGAGTCCCACTCAACCTCGAACCTAGAAAACAATAGGCAAAAGTGAACAGACTTCACTTTCAACCCAACAGGGTAAACAGCAAACAATACAGTCAATCAATACATCAGAAATAAAACAGCAAAAGCTAAACAGCAAAGCAGTCTTCATCAGCATCAGCAACTATCTTCAAGTCAAAATCAGCTATCCACAGGCTTCAAGCAAGCATCAGACTTCTATCTTCAATCTCCCAATGGCTTTTCTTCAAGTCCTAACTTCCAAGCTGAGGAATCAATCACAAGAGTAAACTGGGTGTTAAGCAATTAGTTGACCACCAAGGGTGGCAAACATACTGCTATCAACACAAAGAATATTTCTCTCAAGAGTTCTATCCCTTAGACATTAGCACCAAGCCTTCCAAAGGAAGGGGGTGAGTGTCTTAGAGAGACTCTGCATCACAGAGAAGGATGGAGGCAGTCAAGACCTTCCATGTTTGAGAATCAAGTTTGCTACTCTAGGGCTCTGCCTAACTCCTATGTCCTACAAACTTCAGCAGCTACCAGCAAGAGATACTCCTCATTAGCTCTGGAAGTTAGTCTTCATTCTCTGATCTTCAAACGGGCTCCATCATCACAGGTCTCTAGCTCCCCCCAAATCCCAAACAAACCCCAATACCCCACACAAACAGAATAATAACCCTAAAGAGGGCACACCACACAATTAATCAAATATAAGCAATATACTAATAGCAGTAGGGGAATCCTAATATTTTCTAAGGGATCTATCCTATACCCATAACCCCTATAGTCCCATACCCCAAAAATCAAATGAAAAACTCCTAAAAGAATTAAATCTATCTCACATCTAAGTTGATTTAACCCTAATTTTGAACACCTAAATGCCACACAAGCAAACTACTAAAAATAAACTTCTAAAAATCCTAGTACAAAATCCAGAGAGTCTACACATTCATATTTGATGGCACAAAAAAGAATGGGATCAAAATCAATTAGAAAGTGCATGAACAAAAATTGACAAATTCATGTATGAAATGAAACACCTAAAATAGGCATTTATTTGGGAAAATATGGGAAAAATATCAAATAAAAAATAAAATGCAATTTTTATTTTTTATAGTTTTCTGGACATCTTGAAGAAATTAATGCAAAAAGAATCAGTAAAAAATATTAAGTTTTCATTTTTTTATGATTTTTACAAAATGCATGAAAATGAAAAGAAATTAAAGAAAATGAAATATAAAGAAATAGAGGGAGGGTGTGTAAAGTAGAAGATCCAGTTCATTTGGTTGGGCCTGCGCGCTGGGGGGGGGGGGTGTGAAAAAGAATCAGACTAAGCCCAAGATAACTCACTAATCCAAAACGCCGCGTTTAGCCCTAGGATTTCCCTCCTTCTCTGAATTCAAATATGAGCCACACGATTTGATTAAAAGGTCAATATATCCAATGGTACATGTTCATCTTCTTCCTTGGTTAGCTAGGGTTTCTGAAAATCCAGTTCATGCGCAAATCTTCTACTCCCTCTATCTCTCTTACCTGGCCATGAAACCTCACGATCCCAAGAGCAAAGATGCTCCCCTCTTCACCCTCTACAAGACTATGACTCTAGATTTTCTCAAAACTCAACCAATAAGGAAACCCGATAGAAGAAAGTTCTGGGCACACTTTAAGTGCACTGATATGCATGATCACCATCCTTGTTCAAACTACCCTAGCATGATCTACAGGTTATGGTGAGCATTCTAAACATGATAACTAGTATTAATACGCCCTAACATGTGAGTTCTTGATCGATGAACAGAAACTACCATGGAACCAACCTTCAAGAACAGCCCTTAAACTACTCATGAATCATCCCCTAATGGTCTCTATCACATATATCCTAACCACATGATCTAACAATGGATAAATAGTGGGATTCGAATGAAGTTGCATACCTTGCAAGTGATGATGGCAATGGTGGTTAGCCTTCAATTCAAGCCTTGATGCTTGCTTCAAATGATCTTCAATGGCTGTAGATTCTTCTGTTTGCACTGGTTCTTGCTCAACCTTCTTGAATCACTCTATCCAATTCTTCATGCAACTTGGAGTGAAACTTTGGATCTCATGAACCAGCCACGAATTCCTCTCAATTTTGTTTGCCAATTTCTCTATGATGATGATAGCAAGAATTATGATGATTGATGAAGTTTCAATGGAGTTTGAAAGCAAAATGCAATATGGAGTTATGGAATCAAACTATGGTATGCAAGCACCATCAGTCACCAACCAGGGCATGGATCATCTCTAGGGCATATATAGGTGTCAATGGAAATGTGTGGAAGCTTTGAGAACCTTCCAAGAAGTTTCTAGAACGTATCATGCAATGAGAATTTGAATTTTCCATATTTAGTAAATCTCATGCAATCTCATGATAAACCATGCAATCCCACTTAATTTCTCCTCAAATGATATTATGATATGAGAACAAGGTCTTACAAACCCTTATGTAGCATTTCCTTACTTTTCCTTTTGGTGCCTTAAGATGCAAGAAACACATTTACAAAGGAAGTCCAATTTTTAAGCCTAAACTCAAAACTGTGGCTAAACCATTGTATTTAGAATGATGTTGGGAATCAATTTGGTATATTGGATGACCCATATTGGATTTGTAGATCTCCCAAACCAATATTTCATTTCAACTTTTTCAACTTATAAGCCATTTTCAAGTCATTTGCACCACTTTTAAAATTCCATGCTCTAAGCTTTTCCAAACTTTCACACCTTCTTTCCTAGCCTTAAAATCCCATTTTGAACAACTTTGATGTTGTGAAGTTTTTCATTTGAAGCTCCCTTGTATGAGTTTTAGGCACATGCTAAGAATGACCTGTAATCCTCAAATGACCAAAATACCCTTTGCTTGCCAAGACCATAAGTAGAGTTCCATAAATCATATGAAGGCATACCATACCATTCTAGAAAGCTAAGACAATAAGGAACAACTCTTATGTTGGACAAGAACCCATTTGAAATACCCTTGAAGGTCAAAAGTTGCTTGGAAGACAGACAATTTTCACAGACAAATTTCAGTGCCCTCAGATGACCTGTGACTTGCAAGAGCCGTAACTTGAGTTCTATAAATCATCTTGATGACTTCCACCACTAAAATTAAAGCTATGAAGATACTCTACAAGTTTCATGTGGACCAGGAATCCATATGAAGCTTGCATCTTGAGTTACACTACTTTGAAGTTTGACCTAAATCAGGGGATTTTACAATAAAACCCTAATTTAGTAACTCCAGTTCTCCTTGACTCCTCTTGGTTTTTCTTTATCACAACATCATATCCATATCCATATAGAAAATAATGAATCCCACCTTCTTCAAATGACCCTTGATGCCCTTCAAAACACTTCTTTGACCTAGAATTGACCCAGTGTTGACCCTAGTTGACTGACTTCAACTGAGGCTCTTGCAATCATTCAAATGACTTGGTTCTCCTCAAAAATGATTCTCTAGACTCTTTATAACATCCATACACACCTCATGCTCTTGGCTCATAGCTCACACACCTTCTAATGACCCCTAAACTAGCCTCAAGATAGGAGAGAATTCACTAATCAACCTGGCAGCACTTCAAAGCTCAAATTCTCCTCTGATGACCTGAGTAGTCTTGAATATGAATGAAACCCCTTGGATATACCTCTTGAGATAAGAATAGCACTTGATCCCCTGATTAAGATAGCTTGCCTATGCAATGCAATGCAGATGAATACACTATGTACATGATGACAATGCAAATGACTATGCAATTGAAACATAAACCTAGGTTAGAAAAGGTTGGGCAAATTTTGGGGTGCAACAAACCTAACCACATGATTCTAATGCATTGAAACCACATAAATTAGGAGAAAATTCAAGAAGTAAGAACCTACATTCGAACTTCAATCGGAGTCGCTTCTGACTTGATTCTTGATCCAAAACGTTCCAGATCCAATGAGTGATGATGTTAGAACAAGATTGAATCCTCAATGGTGCTTGAAACGGCCTCTAACAGAAATTCACTCTTTCACTTTTCTTCTTCAAGCTTCAATGGTGATATTTGCTTCCAACCCCAATCAATCTCCAAAACTGTTTCTAATGAGCTCCTAGACCTTTATAGAATTGTTTAGAACCTTCTAGAGTTCAGGCCCAAGCCCAAAATTAAAAATCCAAGTCCAACTTTCCTTCAAAGTTTTGGTTATGGTAATGGATGAAATTGGCTTCATGACTTGCATGGGAAGCTTTGAATGACTTACATATTTCATTTGGAATGAATTCAGCCCAAAAGGAATCTCCACATTGCCTTTGTGAAGGAATTGTGTGATGTAACTTTTATGTGAAGAAATCTTGTGAAAGGCCATGAAGCACACATCAAATGAAAATTCCACAATTGCCAATATTTATAAAACATATTTTCTGATTAAAATGAGTGGTTATTTGATTTGTTTTGGACCCATAACCATTTATTTCAATTTCCCACCAAAATTGCCTTTTAAATGACTTTAATTTCTTCATTAAAAAACCATTTCAAACCAAATTCTCCTATGAGCCAATTCAAACCTTCCTTGATGCATGGTCAAGGTTAAAACCCTATTTTTAGTAACTTTCTAGTTGAACAATTTTCCATTTGAGGAGTGGAAGGTGGAGATTTTGGCACATGCTTGAAAATGACCTATAATCACAAATGCCCAAAATACCTCTGGATTGCCAATATCATAACTTGAGTTCCATAAATCCCCTTGAGGACTTATAGTACTAAAATTAAAGCTAAGATCAATATCTACAACTCTTATGTTGGCCAAGAATCCATTTGAAAACCCCTTGAAGAGCAAAAATTGCTTGGAAGTCAAGTGACTTTCACAGATAAATTTCATAGTCCTCTGGTGACCTATAACTTGCATGAACCATAACTTGAGTTCTACAAATCTTCTTGAATACTTCTAGTACTCAAATTAAAGGTATTGAGAAGATATACAAGTTCCATGTTGGCCAAAGATCCATTTGAAACTTTTATTTTGACTTATGTGGCCTTGAAGTTAGGCACTAAATAGGGGATTTTACACTGAAACCCTAATTTAGCAACTTCCCACATTCTTGATCTTTCTTTGCTTAACCTTGGCACAACATCACACATTTATCAACATACCAATTCATGCATCCCATGACATCAAGGTAGGATTTGATGCTTTCCCACTACTCAATTGAACTAGGGTTGACCCAGATGAAACCCTAGTTGACTGCACTTCAAATGTGGCTCTCGTACTTGAATCAATGACTTGTCTCAGCTTCAATAAGGCCCTCTAGACATCCCATGAGATCCATACACACCTCACATTCCCATTCCATGCTTCTCATCCCCCTGATGATTCTCAACATTCCTCAAGATATGAGCAAAACCCACATGTAGGCACTCAAGCTTCTCCAGACTTCAAATCTCTTCTTGATGACTTGAATGACTTCTCAATCTTAGATAACACCTCTTGCTAGGCTCTTCTCTTGATAGAAACCTTTGATCCCCTGTTGGAGGCATGCTATGCTATGATGTGCAAATGATTAGACTGTGTACATGATGTAACTATGCAAATGAAATGCAATGAAACACAAATCAGGCAAGAAAAGGTTGAGCAAATTTTGGGGTGCAACAACTCGGATCTTCAATGATAATGAGAGTCTTTTGAACTTTTAATGATCCTCCATGATAAGGGAAGCCTCTTGTATTTGTCTTTTTGAATTTTCTTCAATCTGGGCTCCTACTTCCTTAGGTCATCCAAGTTAGGACTCTTAAAAGAATATATCAAAATATTTTATTTTTGTAATCCCTATTGGTTTCTATAATGTTTATACATAAACTAAGAATCCCTTGAAACCTAATGTAGTATGAAGCCATATGAATGCAGCAAACACAAGTAAGCACATAGATGACAAGGATAAACAAACAAAAAGGGGGACCCTAGGTTTGCAACGAGCATGGAGCCAAAGGGTATACCCATTCCCAAAGGATGTGGACTAAAGGTTGATTGTACCTGCAGAACAAGATTCTAATAAGGTTCCCAAAGTCATTAGCCCATCTTTCGGATATTATCAACTTCCCAAGTACTCGGTGGTTAATAATATTCTCAAGAGACTTCTTTTGAGTGTAGCATCGCGTAGCACTATTTCGGGGGGTACCCCCTCATAGCCCCGCACTACATCCTAATAAAGGCCAAAGTGGGGTTAAGGTAACTACGGTCCTCAATATCATAGGCTCCAACACCGAATATAGTGCATGTTTTCACGATTAATAACTCGTTAAACAATACAACTTTCAAGAGGGCCTCAATTAAGCGTGATTTTCAAGTCAGCTTGGTCGGGATTCCACCCCCTATAAGCCTCATCGAACATATCACTATCCTATCTTAAGCTCACTCAAGTCCGGGTGTAGGACTTTATCTTACCACTCAAGAGTATCAACCCAAAGGCAACAAACAAACAAGTATACAAGTAAACAATTAAGCAAATATAAGCAAATATAAAAAAACATAAAAAAAAAAAGCAAGTTAGGGAAACCCACTGAGAGTTCTCCAGTGAAGTCGCCATTTCTGTCGCGGTGAAAATTGGATACCAAACTATTGATTAGTTTGAATCTTTAATTCATTTTGCAACCAAACTTTGACTTGTCCAAAGGAAAGGATAAAGATCGAAATTCCCACAATGCAATGCAAATGCAAGCTAGAGAGTTTTAGGTTCGGGGGTTGGTTAAACTTAGGGAAGGTGCTAGCATCCTAAGTTTCTGTAGTACTCTACAGGAACATCTTGTTTTATGTTTGTTTATTTGCTAAGGGTTTATCTGCTTAATGGTTAAGAGACCTAGGGGTTTATTTCTAAGTGTACTCGATAAGATATCGCATCTTATGCCTTCATATCCTTACGGGAGTAGAATCAGAGTATCTGTAGTTCCCCTAAAGGGTTTGAGAAAGTCTTTGACTGTGGTCAAAGTTCCTACGGGTTTAGGGTAGTTGTTTGATTGATTTTAGGAGAAAAGATGAGTCATCATTTTAAGGGAGATTACTTGATTTAGACCACCACAACGTTGTAGGAAAATAGTCTTTGCATCGCCTTAAGAGAAGGGCTCAAGCACTCGGAATTTAATCGACAAGTACGCCTCTATCTCTCTTAAGGCAAAGTCCCTACGAGTTGATTGATTGAATTGTTATGGGGTAGGAGTTTTATCTCGCTTAAGATGATTAACATCTTATTCTCTAATATGTTTGAATATTGTATTGAGTTGATTTGAATTGTTTATTCTAAGTTGTAAGGATAAAGGTCCTTCCTATAGGGTAGGATCTAAACTTAAGAGATCGACTTGAATGAGATCAAGGATCAAGTGGGAATATGATGCAAGTGATGTATATGCACAATTGTTTAGATCATGCGCAGGTTCTTCCTTTGGACATTATGCATTGTGTAACGCCCCGATTCTGAATTCCCATTAATTGTTGAGTCTTTTAATTTATTTAATTGATGTTTGTTTTGAATTGAGAAATTAAGTGTTATTATATTATGTTTGCTTATTTTACTATTTTTACCGATTCGGAGAATTCTCGAGGAATTAGAGTAAAAAGGGTATTTTAGACATTTAGCAATTAAGAGTGGGAATTAATTGGTAAGTGTGGAAAGAGTTTGAGAGGAAATAAAAAATTGAGATAGAAATAGAATAAGAAAGGAAAAAGAAAGAAAGTAGTAACATAAGAAGAAAAACAAGAGAAGAAGAGAAAGAGAAGGGAAAGTGGAGAGGAAACCTAGAATCATCAAGAACCATCACCAAAGCTTGCGATTGATCGGGTAAGGGTGTGAAACTTTATTATTCTCTCAATGTGTATGAATATGTATGTTTTGGTTGGAGTTATTTTGGTTGTTTTCCTACATTTCCATTTTAGGTCGAAAAGATTCAATCGGTAAGAAATGATGTTTTAACGGTTAGAATCGGAAATAAATGGTGTAGATTAGTCGAGAATTGTTAGGCTAAGACTACCGGAACGATTTGGAATTTAATCGGGTGAAACTAATTTAATCGGGCGGGTTTTCGAGGGTTTTAGTGACGAACCCGTAGCTGTTTTTCTGAGTTTTTCAGGTGTTAATCGGTTAACCATATACGTTAACCGATTAACACAGTGTTGGGGGCCTAAAAGCTGAGTTTTTGTCCTAAAAACTGAGTTTTTGGAGCGGTTAATCGATTAACCATATGCGTTAACCGATTAACACTGTAAGTGTGAAGAAAAATAATTTATTTCAAAACTTTGAAAATTCATAACTTCTTCATCGTTTATCGGATTTTGACGTTCTTTATATCGAACTGAAGCTAATAATATGCTCTATAATTTGGTGAAAAGAAATGTTATTTTTAGCTGACTTTAGGCCGATTGTTTGGTTCTATTATGTTTAATCCTTCTTTGAATGGATAGTTTGTGTGTTGTTGTGATATGATATGTTGTGGGTAGCCGTATGGCGTGAATCCTAGGTTGTAAGTCGTGGAGTGTGAAACATGACCGTTTCGCAATTTTATGCATTAGTCTGAATCGAATGGAAATGCATGATGGATTAGTATGAATATACATAGATTGTATGTACTTGTATGAGATGAATATGCATAGTGATATATTTGCGAATATGTATGCATGTAGAGAAATGTTGTGAGTCATTTTGCATAAAAGGCATCATGATGTACATTCTAGCGATGTTGATTCCTTGGAGAATCGGTCATAACATGTAATCCCGTGGAGGATTGGCTAAAGTATTTGATTCCATGGAGAATCTGCATAATATTCGATTCCGTGGAGAATCTGACGAGTATTTGATTCTGTGGAGAATCTGCTGAATACTTGATTCCTTGGAGAATCTGTTGAAATGAGTCGGTACCGCATTTGCATCTGCATAGAGTCGTGTGTCGGCCTCTATGAGTTGCATGAGTCATATGTGTATGATGCATTAGTTGAATGAACATAATTGTGTACGTTCATGTTGAATTGTTAGAAGAAACATGGTGATAAATGTTTATGTGGGAATGATATGTATGTGAAGAAGCTTGATTTGATGAATATGCTTGATATATGTATATAGTGGAATTGTGTTGAGAACATGATTTGTTTATACTTGTATGTTTATGATAATATATAATTTTATGCATTAACTGTTATGATATTGTTTCTCACCCTTCTGCTGTTTTATAATGCTCTATGAGGCATTGCAGAGTAGGATACTGGAGGTCCTTTTTTTGTGAAGCGATGCCTTCATCTTTTTGGTCGGTCGGCTCTGATATGTAGCATCGGGTGGCTAGGATTAGTTAATTCTTTTGTGATACATCTGTGTATGTATCTGCTGTGGATATGTTCGTAAAGCATGAATTAACTGAATGGTTGTATATACTTTTACAAATGTGATCGAATCGACATTTAGATGTTTCCGGTTTAATTCTAAATGTATGAATTGTGGGTTTTGGAATTAAATTCCTTCTTTGCGAGTTACCTATTGTTGCATATCTAAATGAGCAATTGTTGTGCATGTTATTTTCATGGATAATGTGATGCGCCTTCTGAGTGCCTAATTGATTAATTGATTAATTGGGGGTATAGAAAGGGGGTGTTACACATTGCGATAAAATAAATTACGATAAAGGATAAATAGCGGAAGATGAAGACGATAAATAAATCCATACACACGCATGAAAGCGTTAAGGTGTAAGTGAAAATTGTGTATGTGAATGTGGATGCGCAAGCGTGTACGTTGATTGGTTAAGTTATCGATTAAGTAAGGGTGATATTAATTTTATGGGAGATTAGTTCAAGATGATAACGATTTATTATAAAAGTTATTTAATTATAAAATGGACTTTTACTGAAATAGCTAAATAGTTTTATTTTAAAAGGCAATATAAATTACTATTATATAGAAGTTATTTAAAATGTGAAAAGGAGTTTTATTATTGAAATTATTATATGTTTTCTTTTTTATAAAAAGTTATAAGTGGTGAAATGAATAAATTATATTAGTAAAAGAAATTATTGAATTAAAAAGAAGATTAATATTTAAATAAATAGATTGGTTAATATTAAGAAAAATAAATTAATTTGAAAGAAAAAGGATTTATTAAGTTATTTAATTAAAAGCTGATAAAAACTAATTAGATTGGTTAATTAATTGATTAAATGATTAGTTAATTAAATAACAGATTAATGATTAAATAAATAAATTAGTATAAGTTAATGGTTAAATTAGTTTTAAGAGATTAATTAAAATAGGTTAATGACGGATTAAAGGGCTTAATGAGGTTAATTAGGGGCGCAGACGGATTGTGTGTGTGTGGCTGGCAAGGGTGTAGCATGGGCGTGCAATTTGGAACGTGTGATGGTGGTTAAAACGAAGTGAGCGGCCATGATCGTGGTGGTGCGTGATTACTAGCGTGGGGGTGCATCACTGGATTACAACATATACAAAAATCTGAGAAAAAAAAGAAAGAACCCTAACCCCCCCTAATTCCCCTTTCCGATTCGCATCTTCTCTTCCATTCGCCGTCTTCCTCTTCCATTCTTCTCTCGTAGATCTCCTTCATCTTTCTATCTTCTTCGAGGCTTCGCCGTTCTTCAAATCTTCTCCTCGTTTCCTACATAAAAGGACAAAGAATATCAAATAGATATCAAAAGCTCAAACAAATCGACTTACGGTGAATGCTCTTTGAAGGTTCTCGTTGGAAGCCGGTCGGTGAGGAGGTTAAGGTCTCTGAGGTAGTTTCGCGGCGGCTCCGGAAATGAAAGATAAGCTCTTATCTTTACGATTTATGTGGTTAGGATTTACTTTGGGATTTCTCTATAGCTGTCGAATGTTTGTGGCCATTGTTGATTGTTGTTGCAATTTACAGGTTTTGGGGTTTGAAGCTAAAATTGGAGCTTATTGAAGCTACATGGTCGCGCGCTTGGAGACTTTTTCAGGTTCGATGCCTCTCCTTCTTATAGTGAATTCAGAAAACACTTGAATTGAATGAGGGTAATATTGTTGAGTCTGGTTTTGGTAAGGAATTGAAGCCTGTCTAAGCATGTCTTTGAGGCGTTTAAAATTCATTCTACTTTCGTTCCAACATGTTGCGCTTATTTTGGATAGAATGAATTATTGTGAACTTCTGGCTGTTTACTGATGTGGATTCCTATGTTTTATTTCCAGATTTCGTGTTGATCCAAATTGGAAAGAATCTCGCTTGTCTGAAGCGCGTTTTGGATGCCGGTTATCCTTCCATATCAGGGATTCGTCTAATCAAACCTTCTTAAGGCTAACAAGGTCTTTCTAGAGAAACCTTCTAATGGACCCAACGAATTCGTATTTCGGAGTATTATCTCTAACCATTTTCCTCTATGTGTAGATGATGAGGATTGGCATGATGATGGAGCTTGAGAAAGTGTGGCCTCCCATAACAGCATACTATCTTCAAGAAGATTGAGTTCATCTGGACTAATAATATCAATTCCATGCTCTAGAAGTGGCAGTGGAACATTGTGGCAAATGGGTGATTGATAACCAAGTGCAATCACAAAGTAATCAGAAGTTGAATTTGCAGTAAACTTTCACCAGCAGATTCCTCCCAAACCTTTTGAAAAGAACTGCACCAACTCGTTTGCAAATGGAATAATTTGACTAGCATGTCTAATAAGGATAGGGATCAAATTCAAAATCTGAACCTTTGAATCCAATTCTTGAACTTCCTCAAACAATTCAAAGCATGAGTCCCAACAGAGAGGAAGAAGACCAACAAACTCCTCCACATGTAAGTAGAAGGATCGACGGGCTGCCAGTCGTACAGATAAGTCCATACCCTGTAACAATCTGGTTAAATTGAAATGTACAGGCCTTTTTGTCTTGTCTTTAATCTTAGAAACTCACTGTCTCAAAATTACTGCAACTTTTCGATGAATAATGCACAGGTTTGGTGATCATTAGAAAGTTGTATGATAAAGCTCCATTGAACCAGTCTTTACAGCTCAGATAGTTTGAGAGTTCATGATAAACATAGGCGGCGACACCATAAGCAACATCTTTAAGAAACAGTGCAGAAGTAATTTGTCACTGAAGTCGGGCAATTGTTCATGGTCTCTTGAAGAAGAGAAACCACAACAGGAGCTAGTAGTAGTTTATGATCTATTTGTGACATTGATGTCTGTTGTACTTTGCTTGAGTCTGATAATCATATTCTTCATCGTGCATGCAGGTTGTGAAGATACGTCCGGGTCATAACACTTGAGTTCAAACTAACGGAGAAGCGCTTTATGCTCTGTCTTCTAAATGTTGGCTTAATATTGCAAACCTTTCGTAAGTCTTACCCTTAAATCAAGAATGAATCATCTCAGGTTGTTCATGCGCCTTGACCGTGGTCTTGCATAGTCTTCAGGGGAAAGTTGCAAAATGAGGTATTATGGGTGCTCCAACGGGATTCTCGCCTGGGCTGTATGTGCAAGCAACTAGTGCGAGTAATACACCCATCCTCTCGCAGCCGCAGGTGTCTTGAGTTCCCAAACCGTTGTCAGGAATACGGCGCAGTCAAAGGTTTTGGTGCGCAGGTTTCAGGTAAGAATTCTTTACTGTTCTTTCCTGAATTACGTTTTAATTTCCTCTGGCCAAAATCGTAATGTGATTCTTTGTCGTACTAATGTCTGATTTACCGAATTTACGCATGCTAGAAAGATGATTTACTGCTGATAAAGCAAATAATTGTTGATGTGGCACTTGTTGTTGTGACTGCTGTGCTGACTTTGATTATTTTGTAGGAACCTTTCGAGGGAAACATGATGAAGGCAATTCTCAAGATAATCGCAGAAGGGGCGGTCCCCTAACTGTGTATTGTTTCCTGATTCAAGGATAACCTGACTTGTGTAGCGAATCAACAAGCACTGATCTAAGTGTGAGCAGACAGTTCCCCTTGCCAAGCTGCTGACGAGCCTGCTAATAGCTAGCCGGTCATTCTGTCGTATCTGGTGTAGCAAACCCAGTGCATGAAACTGTACAAGAGCTGCTCCTGATTGAACAACTTTCTGAACCTCATTACTCCACCTCTTTACAATTTCAGGATTCGTCTTGAGTAGATGAATGGCTTGGTGTCACCTCCATACAATAATCAATAGTATTTGTCATCAAATGATTTAATATGTTGGATCAACAATTGTAGCCACATTATCTGACTTCATCACAAGGATGCACTCCTTTCCCTGTGACAATAATAAATCAAAGGTTCCACCTATCATCAGTGAACGAAATATATCACCGTCGTCAAATGTTTGCACTTCCTCTTTGCTGTAATGTTCGGCTGATATTGCTAACTCTGGATGTTCCCCCTGCTTAACAGTGTGCACATCAATGCTTGACTCTGAATACTCTTCCAACAGATTCCCTGAAGTTCTTGCCAACAGAGCTTCTGCTACCTAGTTCTTTAAGTCTGTTTGAGATTTGCATTTATTCTTTGTAATTACACCACCTGCTTGTAATTTAAACCTTCTCGAATTATGCCAGATGAAAATACCTCTTTTGATGATTTTTTGTGTACTCTTGAAAGACCTCTTTTGGAAATATAACTTGGGCACAAATCTCAAATGTGGAATGAAGCTTTTCTTTATATAATGAACCAATTTAAATTCCTCAATTCAAAACCTTATTAGAACAATTAGCACTGAAGATCCGAAATTTCTCGCTTGAGTTTAATGGTAATAACTCCTCTTCGTGAATAAGATCAAAACTTTTCTTGAATTAAACTTCGACCCCCCTTTTTAATAAAAGAGATAAAATAAGACATTGTTCTCATGAAGCCATACAGACCAATTCTTGTCAGTATATGTAGTAACTTATATTTGCCTTTTTTGCACTTGTAGGCCAAGAAACTCTTGAAATTTGAATGAGTTGGACTTTGTATATTAAAAAGAAACATCTTGATACGAAATGAGTACTTGTTTGTCCTTAATATTAAAAGCTTTCATGCCAATCCTGTTCAAAACTCTAATCTCAATAAATCATGAAGGAACCAATTAGTTAAATCCTTGACTGAAATAACGAGTGTTATCTTCATGCGAGATTAACGTGCCTGCAAAAAAATATGCACTCATAATAGTAATAAAGACATCAAGTAGGAATAAAAATAAATTAAAATAATAAATAAAAAAGGAGGTGAGATCTTATGGTTAAAAATTAGGGTGCAACAAGTAGGAGGGTTGGCCAAGACAGTGTAAAAAGCTTCTGGCTTACATGAGTTAACTGGTTTTCAAGTGAGTGAATCTATTCATTTTGAACTCCTCCAATTTTTTGAGGATACGATAATTTCATGTGAGCCTACCTGGAATAATATGTGGAGTTTAAAAAGCATTATAAGGAGATTCGAATTGGTTTCTGGCTTGTGTTTCAATCTTGCAAAGAGTAAGCTAACTGGAATAAATATTGAGGATGACTTCATTCAAGCAACGTCTTTGTTTCTGTCTTGTAGTGTAGGTTCAGTTCCTTTCTCCTTTCTTAGGATACAAGTAGAAGTTAATCCTAGGAGAAAAGAAGTGTGGTATACGGTTCATTCTAAATTATAGAAGAGACTTTCAATATAGCATGTCTTTCACCTGTCTTTGGGTGGAAGAATCTCCCTGATCAATGTGATTTTGACTAGTATATTTGTGTACTATTTCTCATTCTACAAGGCTCTAAAATTGGTGCCGAAGGAGATTACTAAGATTCCGCAAGATTTTTTATGGGGAGGTTCTGAGAACAAGCGTAAAGTTAATTAGATTAGTTGGTCGACAATTTGTAGTCCAAAGAAGGATGGTGGATTAGGGTTTAAGCATAGTGGAAGATTCAATTTGACATTGTTGACCAAGTGGCACTGGCGTGTTGTCAATGACAAAAATCCCATTTAGCTAGACTTTTTATCTTTTAGGTACGTAGATTTAAAGTAGAAGATTCTTGCGCCTGTTTCTCCAGTTACTTCTAATTGTGACTCTTTTTGGTGGAGTGACCTATGTTCCTTGGTTGAGTTGAAATGTTTTTAAACCTCTACTCATTGTAGACTAGGTAATGGAAAACATATCAATCTCTGGAATTTTCAATGGATAAGTTTGAAGTCGTCGTGTTTGCAGTTCCCTTCCTTGTTTATGATAACAACAAATCCATACCAGTTAGTTGCTGAAGCATGAGAATGGTAAGGATCCTCCTGGACGTGGGATTCAGGAGTTCAACGTGATGACTTAAATCCTGATCAACATGTTCATCTAATGTATTCACCATCAATTCTATTTTTGGTCAATCAAGTTAAAGGTAGTCAAAACACCTTCGTTTCATGGTACGAATGTAGTAGATTCTCAGTCAAAAATAGTTATAGGATCCTTTCCCAAATGAGTCACGATACTGGTCCTGTCGATGAATTGGGGTTGAGGAGTGCGCGCAAGATTTGGAAGTCAAAGTTGCCGAGCAAAGTTCAAGCCTTTTGTTGGAAGTTGCTGCATAGTTGGATTCCGACGAAGTTTCAATTGGAAAAATGGTGCATTGTTCAAGGAGCATCTAATTTGAGTTTACCTTTATGCTTCAATGAGGATGAAGACGATACTTATTTGTTCTTAACTTGTAAAATCAGTTTGAAAGTTTAAGATAGTGTTTGAGTGGTTGGGTTTTCATGTTGTATCTGAAGTGAACTCTACTCCCGCTCATCTATTGCTCTTTTGTGAGATGGATAAGACTAAGTTAGTGGAAAATTCATATTCCTTCTTCTGATATATTGTTTGTTGGGTTTTGTGGTTGTGCAAAAATTCCATCTTATTTGAAGGCGAAATTTTAGTTAATATGAATATTGTAATATGTATTGAGCGATTATTCTAATATTGATACCAAACTATGATCAAATATTTCATGTCTCATTCGCGGGGAGTGCAAATTAATATATGCTCATGTTTATTTGCCTTTTTGTTTCTCGCTCATTTTAATTCATTTTACTTATAAAAATAAGCAAGCTCTTTGAAAAACTAGCATTCAAAAAAAAAACAAACACTCTTTAACATAATTTCCACTCCCCCCTATAAAACTCTAGAAATTTTTTATAGACATAAAGTTGAATCCCTCAAAACCTAGGTTTTAAATACTTTTTAATTATACCTTGTGAGTTGTAAGAGAGATAAAAACACATATTTCAAAATAGAGACCGTCTGAAAACCATTTCAATAAGAACATTGATCAGCTACTTCTCAACAATAATGCAATTGTAATTTTGTGAATGAGGAGAAAAAACTAAAAATTATTAATGTTGATTAGTAAACAACTATAAATAAAAGTAAAAATATATAACACATAGATTATGTTTTAAAATTTCTCGACTTATCTCATAATTAAACAAGAAATCATACATGATTATAATTAACTCAACTCGTCTAATAATCAGTGAGACACTTAAGAATATTAACTTGCATTTGTAAACAACTTACATAGCTCTCTAACTCACTCACCATTTCATCATCACACACCATTTCTTCTCCTCCTGGTAACAATTTTCTCAGACATCTCAATTGTTCATCCACAATCTCATCATTTTCTTCAACCAAATTCTCATTACCCTCAGATTTCAAACAATCTTTTTTAGAAAAACCAACTGAACTCATTTCATTTTCTTGATGATTAACAATCCTTGACGAACCTTCATCGCCATTCTTTTCAAGCTTCGATTTTAGAGCATTACTCCATGCAAAACCTTGAGATGAAATAACCATAGCCATGTCCACTTCATACTTCACAACATTTTCAACTTTCTTATCTTCCATACAGTTTCTTCTCTCCTTAATCTTCTTCAAAGCTGGTGCTAAATAGTTCATGTAGTTTCTAGTAAACTTTGCTTGCACTACTTTGCTTGGTTCAACCGAATAAACGCGTTTGCGTTTCGCTTTTTGGCCTTCCATGGAATCAATACAAATATATTATTTTTCTTTTAATAATATTGATTGATAACAAAAAAATGAAGAAGAAGAATGGTTGATATATATATGAAGTTTTGTAATAATAGATAAATGCAAAAAATGAAAAGTGAGGGAATGAAATAGAGTTATAGTAGTGGAGAATGAAGGCAAAAAAAAGCTTTTAGGATGTGTTGGTTTTGATGAAGATCTCTTGAAATCAGTTCAAGTAGTTATAGACTTGAGAAACTCAAATTCTAATAATAATAATAATAATAATAATAACAATAATAATAAAATAATATTTTTTTCTTGATATGAAAGGGTCCCATCATACTAAATAATTGGAGTGGTAAGGATATTTAATTATCTTAATGAATCTTATATATTACTATTTGTAATCTAAGCTAAACCCTTAGATACATTTTCTTTCCATAAAAAATAATTGTATTTGAGATATTGTTTGACATAAATAATGAACTTGTTTAAAATTAGATTATGATTTAAAAAAGTTGTTTATTTCAATTTGATTGTTATATCTTTAAGATGAATTTTGAGAATTGTTTTTAAAAAGTGAGAGAATATTAATGGCAATGAAGAGGGAGAAATAGAGAGTGATTATAGGGAGTGGTGAAAGGCACATGGAGTCACATGGTTGTTGCTTTTTATCACAACTAACTAGTACCCATAGAAACGAACTTCATACCCATGTGCCACTAGAAAACAAAAACACTAAAACCCCACCTCACTATAAATGTACTCACATGATGAATCACTCTTTGCATTTTCAGCCTCTCCTCCCTCAACCCTTTTTACAAGTTTTTCTCCCTCATTTCAAATCAACCAGCTCACCCTAGTACTCCTATTCTACTACTACTACTACTTAACCTCTTTTTCTTTTAGGTTTCTCTCAACGGTCCGATCTCATCTAACGTCCGATTAAATGTGTGTTTTATTTTACGACAAATATGCGAACAAATTCACAACATTTAAGTTAATACTATTTTCGTTCTTCTTTATAAGAGACAATTTACTTTTTAAATTTATGACGGAAATGTAACATTTAAATATAAACAAATAAAATATTGAAAATTTTTCAGTATATCTAATATCTATCCACGTACAACCAACAAATCTTCTGATTTATAAGAGATAATGAAAATAGATAACAATCAAATGATACATTTATTTTTAATAAATTTCAATTTAAAGTCCACTTTTATTTTGACTTTTTGCATAGAGTTCAATTTTGATTTAAGTCTAATCATACAATCAATTAAATTAATTGCAAGTTTATAGGTGATTAATTAGACGGCGCATAGATGATAAATACAATTGAAGTTAATCAAGCAAAGTCAAACACTTGTTTTGATCGAGGAAAAGTGAAATAAAAAAGGCTATCATAGGTAGCTTGATAATTTAATTAATCAAATTAGTTGACCTTCATGTTTGGTTATATTCAACCACTATTCCTATGAGAGCCCCACCTTATTAATAAATTGTTTACACTAAAAAAGAAATTAATTTAATAATAAACGTTTTTTTAATATATAAATTATCACTATAACTATTTTACACAATTAATCATAAAATATCTTAAATGTGACTAAGTAACCTAGATCATTATTATAGACAAATAATTTTATTATTAAATAATAAAAGGTTCCACAAATCAAACTTAGTTAAATTTATTATGTCAAATTTGAATCAACTTTGTTCCTTTGAATTGTGTGTGTTAAAGAGTTTGTGGAGTAGTAGAAGTGTCAAAAGGCAAAAAATTTAAGTAATGAATATATGAATTTTTTTCACATTTTTAATATTTATTTTATTTATGTCAATGTGATTTAATTATTCATATTTGAATTTAACAATTTTTTTTATAAATGTGAATTCCTCACATCAATAATATCCACAATAGAATTTTACTTTCACTCGTTCATATCATGACTATAAAACCAATTGATGGGAGTCTCTGAAAGAGCAAAAAGTGTTGCTAAACACAACAAATATGGAGAGCAAATGTTGTCCTTAAGAGATCATACACAATTGGTATATGTGTCATTTTTCTTATATATTTAACATTTCTTTCATTTTTAGTTAACGTGAGACTTAACCACTCACACTTAAGTTTAACAATTTTCACTATAAATGTAAGTCACTCACATAACTAATATTAATCTACACTAAAATCACACTCTCACTCCTCCCACTGAGGCTGACCATAACTCTGATATCATTTGTTAAGAAATTTGAGGAGTATCAAAAGTGTTAATAAATTAAACGTTTAGGATCCATGAGACCTTGAGACTATGTTTTCATCAAAAACTTTAAAGTAATGCGTATATGGGTCATTTTTTTTATATGTCTCACTGTTCTTACATTTCTAGTCAATATGAAATTTAAACCACTCACAATTAAATTCAAAAATGTGAACCACTCAGGACATCACTATGCTTACTCTATACTAAGATCTCACTTGTGTTCTCTCACCGAATCAAACCATAAATCTGATATCATTTATTGAGTGAATTTAAAAAACATCAGAAGTGCCAATAAATTAAACAGTTAAAAACCTATAGAGTGTAATATCACTAAAATATATAATTGAATAACTTTATTTCATGAAATTTCACTTTTTTTAAAACAAAGTTGAGATTCAAATTTAAAATTCCAAATCTATTATAAAAAATCAAACCACTTTGATTGATTCGATTGACTCATGTTTACCCCAAATCTATTAAAAAAAAAATATTAAATCAAACTTTTTTTATGTTGATTTGAGTCATTGGGTTGACTTATATCTTTGAATATTTAAGAATTATTTTAAATTAAAAAAAAAGAGATATATTCTAATTATAATAAAAAAAATTTTAAGATCTATTGATGAAATGATAATAATCATTTTAGATATAGTGAGATACAGAATTCAAATCTAATATTGACTTTTATCCATTGAGATAGATTTAATAAATTAATAAAATCCATTTTAAAATCATTTTGCATCTTAAAAAAATTTAGAATTATTTTATACGGTATTTTAACTTTATCACTTAAATTTACAAAGTCAATTTTCCTATATAATAACCAATAATTATGGTAGAAAAACATGCAAACTAACAAAACATACCAAAATAGATGAATACAAAAATCTATAAATCATAGTTCATCCAAAAAAAACCAATATTGTTTAACTAAACGTTATCATCAAAATTAGAATTTTTTTTTAAAATAACCATATATTAAATTTAAATTACCACAATAATCAATAATTCAAAAAAATTTCCAAAATGACAAACATTTCCCGCCAATTCGCCATTTGGATTGGCGAAAGAGAAGAAATGGAAAATGAGTTTCAGCCAATTCGCCGTTTGGATTGGCGAATTAGCTCATCATTTCCAACCAATTCGCCGTTTGGATTGGCGAATTAGTTCATCCTTTCCAACCAATTCGCCGTTTGGATTGGCGAATTAGTTCATTCTTTCCAACCAATTCACCGTTTGGATTGACCAATTCGCCGTTTGGATTGACGAATGCGTTTGGCTTCAGTTGAAACATTGTTAGTTTGGGAATTTGTTTGAAAACAAGGTTTAAATGATAATTAAATTATAAAAAGTTGTTGTTTTAAAAAAAAATTCTCAAAATTAAAATTATAATATTTATAATTGTATACGTAAACTTTTAATAATTATTATCATTTCATACTTATATTAGAACAACTAGTTGAGAAAAAAAATATAAGAAAAGTTAGCTAAGAGTGGTTTTGTTTTGAGAGATGATTCTGGACCTACTGGTAGTTTCCAATCTCTGATTCAAAACACTAAATGCCAACTACCCTTTGGACAATTATGTACTATCCATGTGCACAAATTCAGATTATTACTATAAAGTACATTGCTCATTCTCACAGTTCATAATCAATATTACTACTTTTATTCTATTTCTACCTGATACACAATCAGAAATACCAAAACATTATTTATTTTTTAATATTCAAAAAATAACATAATAATCAACTATCAATTTTATTAGCTTGTACCTGTTACCATGTCAAAGTTCAAAACCATGACTAAAAAAATCAGACATTAACTAACATTAATTGAATGTTTGAAATTGTACTATATAATAAATTTGAGTTAGTAAAAATGTCAGGTGGGTTGTTTGAAATCTCTGTAATATCACGTTATTTTTCATGCTGCAATAATAGAAAGGAATTCTCATTCACACAGTTCTGTTATTTTAAGCTGAATTAAAATATAATTTCATAACTAAATATGGAATGTGAAGATAAATTATAAATTATAATTACTCTAAAAATTTTATTATAAAGATATGGTTGGATTTTAAAGGACAACACATGGGGACATAACTCACGTAGTTGAGTTTTTGTACTTTAGCTTAAATTTAGAGTAAAGTTTCAAAGGTGACATCACGTGCAAATTTAACAGGTTGACATATTTAGTGGGAACAGATACAGCAAAATTGTAACCCTAAAATAAATTCAATCTCTATATTATTTATAGGCACATATTGCTCCACGCCATCTTATATTTTTAACATCACAAACCTGTCTGTACGGACACAACTTTTTTGTGAGTGGATAGAAATAAATTTCACAAAACAACAAAACTCTGCATAGGTAGAAATCAAATATTAAATACTGTACCCGCAAAGATTATTCACTAATCATTTAAATTATTATAAATTATAAATTTAACGCTATTGTATGTTAAAATCTGATTTGGTAATGAGTTCACATGTGCATTAGAATCTTTTATTTAATTTTGCAACTTTTTTGAATGAATATGAAATTTGAGAAATAATGATGGGTCCATCTATCACCTGGCTAACTTTGGTCATCGGATCCTAACTGTTTGTATATGTTGAAGTGAAGTCCCACACCCATGTTACCGGTCAGGTTATTTATACTTCTTTTTCTTCCGGTGGGGTATATGTATCGTTTTGTTTACTCTTTCTATTAATAGGGATATTAATCGTACGCGAAAATTAATTCTTGTGCATAAAATATTTCAAATCCATTGGGTGTGTTTTTATCTTTTTCTTTGAGTTCATTGGTTCCGAAAACAAAAGAATTTGAGACTGTTATAATATTTTTTTGAATTGAATTTCTTTTCAATTTATTCTATGAATCTGAGATTTTATGTTTAATCTCTACTTAGATGTTAACTAATTGTAATTCTCTTAAAATCGGTAGGGGATTTGATCTCATGTGTCAAATAATTAATTTAAATTAATAAATTCTTTCAAAAAAAATTATAAAAATTATATATATAATGGTAAGCTATTTGTTGTCATTGGATTTATGAGATATGGTTCGGGTGATACCTGCAAATATTATGATGTCTAAACCAATGAATATTAGATGAATAATAAAGTATTTTAAGTTAAAAAGTTGTTGTTCTCGACATAGTCGAGAGATGTCTATTATTAAGAGTCTCACATCGGATAATGTATGGTTTGAACATGTGTTTATAAGTGGGGGAAGTCATCACTCTACCAATCTATTTTGTAGGGTTGAGTTAAACCCAACCACATTTCTTGACATCTATTGGTCCAATAAAGAAATTGAACAATAACAAACAAATGAGGCACATTAAATACCTTGAAGGCCTAAAAAAACCATTTGATCATAAAATGAGATAATCGTTATGGCGTTAAATAAAAAAAGTCCAATTTTACTAGTTAGGGCCTAAAGATAGTTTTAGGATCTCGACAACAAGCATGGATTTGTCCTAAAAATCACTTAATTTTGGAAAATGGATGAAAGTAGCCATTAAATGACAAATCAAATAAGAGCTTGACTCATGTTCTTTTGGATAACTATCTCGCACAAAAAAGTTATAGACCCTCGGGACCCTAGAATCCACCTATAAAAGAAGAGAC
>CAWUDS030001684.1:0-25974 GCA_963859935.3 Lathyrus sativus | reverse complement strand
GTCTCGTTTATCGAGTAGTCGTCATTCTCCCCTAAAATATTCAGCCCAACTTTCTTCTCTCGCCCCGTGCGATTGAGACCTTCTCAAACACATTTCGTAGAATCTTTCGAATGAAAAAGGCGTCATTGGAATCCAGCATTCCAGTAATTCCCCGATTAATTGATTGCGAGGTTGACGTCTCGTTTATCGAATAGTCGTCATTCTCCATCAAACTACCTAACCAAAATCCTCTTTTCTCGCCCCCGCGCGATCGAAACCTTAAACCTATTCAAATATATTCTCTAACCAAAAACATCCAATACGATAAACCAAATTCCTCGCCCTCGTGCAATTTCCAACCAAGACACCTTTTGTCAAGAACATTGTTTAATCCCTTCTTCCGCGCATATGAACTCGTGCTTCAGCCTCCCCTAGCGAGCAGTCAAGCCAACGTTTAGCAATTAGAATGCGACATAAACACTCGTTCGTTCCCATACCAAACCTCCTTACCGTAGTTAGCCGAACTACGGCTGCTCTGATTTCTCATTTATCAATGAGAATACGTAGGCATAGGATTGCGATGATCCTAGCGAGCACTCTTCCACTTTTCCTTCTTTCCCACCTTTAGGTTCCCATACCTTTTACCAAAGAACATTGTTTAGCCCATTCTTTCGCGCATAACAAACTCGAGCTTCAGCCTCCCCTAGCGAGCAGTCAAGCCAACGTTTAGCAGTTAGAATGCAACTTAAACACTCGTTCGTTTACCAACCCTTTTACCGTAGTTAGCCGAACTACGGATGCTCTGATTCTTCATTCTCTTCTGAATGCAAGATACGTAGGCACAAGATTGCGATGATCTTGGCGAGCACAATCCCCTCTTTTTCCCGTAGTCCCACGAACTACGAATGCTCTGATTTTCCACTTCTTATAAGTGAAGATACGTAGGCACAAGGGCCCCAATCCTTAGCGAGCACCCTATCTTAAAACCACCCATTTCCCTTATAGGAGAAACCTTAGAAGAAAACAAACAAGCGTAGTTAACTTTACTCTCGAATCGAATCAAGAGGTTCCCGTTGAGTACAACGGACGTAGAGGGTGCTAATACCTTCCCTCTGCGTAATCGACTCCCGAACCTAGAATATTGGTTGCGATGACCATGTTCTTATCTCCTTTAAGGTTTTATCGATATTTTCCTATTCCATCCCTGGAATGAATAAAGTTCGGTGGCGAATCTGTTTCGAACAGTATTTTCCGCGGCCATCGCGAGGATCGTATTTTTCGAGGTACGACAGTGAGGATATTATGGGAAAAGCCCAAATTGTGAGATTTAACAAAATAGAATTCTGGAAGGAAAAGGAAATTCATTTTTGGTGTTAACCGTGGAATTGTGGCCAGAGCTCTGAAGAAAGGTCGGAAGCAGAAATCCCAAGTGATCGTGAAAAGCTGCAGATTCGACTAAGGTATGGGGAGTATTGCTTTTCATAGTTTTATATGTATGCCTTTAGATGTGTTTATGGTTAGTCTATGATTTAAGGTATTTTGGGTTGAATTGGGAAAATTAGGGAAAACAATGATAAGACTCTAAGAGTATGGCTAATAGTATGTATCACTGAATATTGATATGAGAAAGGAAACCTCAGGCCTTTGTGACCAAAACCTTAGATTGGTATATATCTTCCCATAAGGGATAAAATATTTGATATTTGAAATTACGATGCCTTCAGAGCAATTGTAAGAAAATTGACGGTAGACCCTGGAGGTTAGTGGTTAGTATTCTTGACCCTTTGAGTGTAGAGATGAGAAATAGTGATTTTTTCCTTCGTGGCCAAAACCTTGGGTTGTGATATGTTTGACCCAGTAGGAATAGGAATGCTCATATGTGAGTAACTCTGAAGTACTCAGAGTAATTGCAGGAAATAGTGTTTTAGGCGTTGCAAATGTTGCCAGATGAGCCTAATAAACCATAGAAGTTGTGTTGTTATTGCCGTATAACCTTAGGAATGTTTTAGTGATATTTTGGGTATGTTGAGTGAGTGATTCATAAGAATAATTGAGTAAAAATCAGTTCCGGAGCGTAACAACGTCTTTCTGTCCGTCACGACTGTTCATGTTTTCGGTCGAAATTGTTTTGGACGTAACTTTGGAAAGCTAATGAACAGAGTTATAACATAGGATAGATAATGGAATTTTTTTCCCAATATTTTTATATCTAATTATGTTTGAGAAGTCAATTGTGTATATGTTTTAGTAACGAATCATGTTCTGGTTCAATGATGTCTCGATGTTTTGATTCTGTGATTTCTGTGATGGGTTGCTGTGATTATGACGGTGGGTTTTGCGTGAGATGTACATGATGTTAAGATGATTTCTATGATGTATTGATTGAATTAATATGATGAAATAATATGAGGAATGAGGAACTATGTGATAAAATGATGAATGATGAATTATGTGATAATATGATGAATGATGATGCACCTTATGTTGTATTGTGAGGATTATTATTGTGACGTATGCATCATACATTCATTTGCATCCGGACTTTGGTTTAGGACCTCGATTATTATGACTTCAGTCCCATTGTGTGGACGTGAAGTGTTGTGACGTGCTCCGATCCTATTGATGGGGATCTATGGAGGGTTGATGGCCTAGTGTCCATCGAGCTGTGATGATTGGTACCACATGCATTGAGTAGTGTCGCATTGCATTTATGAGTCTTTTTGTATAAATTATGACGTTGTGGCCTTTGAGCATATTTGGAGAATATCAATGTGTTGAATATAAATATGACGCCGTTTATGCATTAATTGTTATACATTGATTATTATGAATTGTTTTACTCACCCTGCCTGTTTGAATGTTACCTCCACGTGGGTAACGTGCAGATGATGCAGTTTAGCTGTGGACTCCGTTGAGGAGTACTTTTGAAGTTTTTGAGTATTTTAGTCTTTTGGTCAGCCTAGAGGGTCTTACTCTGATATGTAACATCGGGTTGGGTTCCTTGAGTTGATTGTATACCGTTGAGTTATTTTGCTAACTTTCCCTTATGAGAAAAACGTTGAGTTATATTTTGAGTTCCGCTCTTTATGATGTTTTGATGTACTTTGAGAAAACCCGTATGTTACGGAGCAGTGACGTGTTTTGTTGACTTTGAGAAATGTTCGCCCTTTTGTGGCATTTTTAATGAGATTTATTTATTCACTTTGATTTTACGTGTTATTTTGCCTTATCATGTGTTGGGGTAGAAAGGGTGTTACACTATTGGCCACACGATGAGAATACGAAGTCTAAGACTTCGCTCGATCTAACGGTCCAGATGTGATCTGGAAATTTAAATGTTGAAACAGAGGTCTCTTGGCGCGGTGGTTGCAGGGGCAGCCGGAGAAGATTCGGTCATCTTCTCCGGCGAGAGTGTACAGTGACGGAAACTAAAACTCAACGAAACTCCAATTTCCTTACATCGTTTTGTTCGTCTCACTACCTAGAGCACCAATCTATGATTTGTTTTCATTTTTATCCACTATACAGAGAGATAAGCAAACAACAAGCAACGGCGCCATTCCAACAATTGTCATAAAACCTCACCAAATCAATTCTAAATCAATCTAAGGTTCAATACTAACTTAACTGCATGCTCAAACTAACTTAATTATGCTTAAATAAAGAGGAATTTTAAGGATTAAGAACCCTAAATTTTGTCTTGCATAGCCTATTTGAAACTCCAATAATAGAAATTTGTTCAAAGATTATGGTTGCTTTAAAAGGATATGAATTTATGGACTGACATAAAAGGGTGGACATAAAGCAAGAAGTTTGATCTATGCCAACTTTTGGGTCTTTACAACTTAAGAGTTTTCAAATCACAATTAAAGAAATTCTTGAAATTACAAGTCAAGAAATTCAAATCAAGTTTTTGCCTAAAGATTTTTAGGCGACATTCATCTTTATTTAAGAATCAAACGTGTTATATTTTTCAAAAAATGAGTCATATAATTTTATTCGAAACCATGACAAACGGAAAGCTCATAAAGAATAAAAATCTAAGGATACCAAAGTGAGCCTTTACAAAGATCACATGAACATCCATTATTTCAAGCATGATGTAGAAATTTTGTTCATAATAAAATACAAGTACCCAATTCAAGGATTGAATTTGTTTGCAAAGATTACACAATCATACCAAGTTCCAAATACAAGATAAATTCAATAAGGGCTTGATACAATGTTCTAGGATTTTTCTTTCTCTTACAAAAAGGGTTCATCCAAGTAGCTAATCCATTGCCCTACAACAGTTATTATTTGTCTGCATGACAGCCCCGCTAGTGCGCATTCACCTTTATTCACCTAAAACCCTCATTTGAAGCTTAATACATATTAGCTTTGTACCAAAAACAGAACACGTGAAGCACTACATACATTGCTTGAAAAGTTGCTTTAGAGATGATTTAGGCATCATTTCCAAAGAGCTCAGAAGAAGTCCTGTATTTCACGTGTGGCTAAAGATTTATCGTTGGAAGCCGCAGTTACTACATAATACCTGAGCTCCATTCAATGACCCTGCAGTTCTAGGAGTACCGTACAAGATTTGATGTGCTGCAAAATAAGTAAAAGTAGTCATACACCATTACAAATGCTACTTCAAGATGACCAAATTACAACAAACAAAAAAAAGAAGAAAGAAAAGTTGTACGAGGGCATCAAATACAAAGTGATTGACTTGAAAAATTCTCCATTCTTGAATCCAAGTATCAGATAGGTGAGACACTCCAAAGCCATTATCACCATCATCATCAAGTGCACATGAAATGAGAAATAATCAAGGAGTTAATGACCATTAATTCACATGATATAATCCATCACAATTACACAAAATCAAATCCATTAAATTGAATGAAAAATATCAGAACAGGTCAAAATGGAATTGGAAATGTATTTTCTTGATTACTACCACATATATCCTCGGAAGTGAAAACGGAAAGTTCTCAAAATTCTTTCAATACGGAATACAAACATACGGGAGACAAAACCTATGCATATTCATCATGGAAATTATATGTTCAAGACAAGAATCACAAATTTTAATTACATCTCCAAAAAAAAATCATACGGGATTAGGGCAATAATCATGTGTTCAAGAAAGATCGAAATTCACAACACTGTGTTTTCTTTCCAAAACAACCAGAAAACATAATCCGACATGAGAATTAAAAAATGGAAAGAAGCATTCATCACATATCCCATCACAGAATCATGAGAAATAAGAGGAAAAGAAAAAGAGAAGAAGGAGAAGTCGCGAGTGGTGGAAGAAGATTAGCGGATCGTGGAGGAAGAAGGAGAGGGAGGCCGCCACGACTCCTTGTGAAGTTAGGGTTTCCAACGAAACCCTTCTTCCCCCTTTTTCAACTGAACGAGCCGGGTCTGGGGATTTCATCGCCCCAGCCCACCCATTTTTATTATTTATTCTTTTTTTTCATTTTTTTAGTTTTTGTTTTGTTTATTTGTAATCTTTAATTATTATTAATAATAAATTACTAACTACTAACTTACTAACCAACTAACCATTAAAACTTATTTTAGAATCTAAATATTTTTAGTAATTAAAAAGAAAACGAATTTTAAAAAATAATAATAAAAAAAAATAAATAATTTTAATTCTTAATTTAAGTTTATAATAATAAAAACAATAATAATATAATTAGTTTTTTAATTAAATGTTGGATTCTTTTTATCTTATTATAAATAAATAATAAAAAAACCAAAAACATTATTTTTTAATTCAAATGTTTGCTTATAATATAAAAAATGTTTAGTCTAATTTTTTTTTCTTAATAATTTAAAACTCGCAAAAATAAATATCCAATTAAAATCCAAGAAACATTTGTCATTTTCTCAAATAACTTAGATTTTTAAAACTCTGGTAGTTAACTTAGCATTAATCAATCTAGCACCTTTTTAAGTTAATTATAATCCAATTTCTAATATTTTCTTAATTACATAAAAATGCTCAAAAATAAAGAAAATAACTAATTTCTGATTCTTACACCAAATTCAAAAAAAAAAAAACCATTTAGTTGCTAGTATCATCTTCTAACTTAGATTTAATTTTAATCCTAGAAATCTCCCCAAAAATAATAAAAATGTTTAACTTCAACTTCTAACTTCTAAGTCGACTAAGTCAAAACAATTCATCCCAATTATGCACCAACATCTCATGCTATCCCCATATCTCATTATCCATATTATTACGCTTTTTTTTACTGTTTTTCCCCTCCGAAGGAAAGGTTACCCTATTTGACCGCCGAGTCAATAACCAATACCTCACCTTCATCCCATCCTAACCTTAAGATTTGAGTCGCCGTACTCATGCTTAGGCGTCCCGCCGTGGACACACCTTACCCTCTTAGCCTTAAGACTTTGAGTCGCCGTACTCATGCTTAGGCGTCCCGCCGTGGACATCCACCCTTTCATCCTAGCCTTAGGATTTGGAGTTGCCGTACTCCATATAAATTTCCCGCCGTGGAATACTTATCTCCCACCCTTTAATTCAACTTTAACGTAGAAATCGGAGTCGCCGCACTCCAAAGTAAGCGCATCCCTATGAACGCTTACTTCCCCCTGGAACCTTGACCACAGTCAAGAAGTTTCCATCCCTCTGTAAGAGGAACTACGATTACTCTGATTCCATCACCTACCTTGGATACGTAGGCACAAGATGTGAGTCTTGGTGAGTAAACTTAGGACTAACCTCATTAGGTCCTTCTCTTTAACCTTTAACCCCTAGCATCACCCTTAAGCAGATAACTTAGCAATATCACATTTAAAACAAGAGGGTCCTGTAAAGTACTACAGAAGTTTAGGATGCTAATACCTTCCCTAAGCTTAACTAACCCCCGAACCCTAGATCTTTCCCTGCATTGTGTTTACGATGCAAAACAGGTTTTCCCCTTTCTTTAACCTTTCCTTTGGATAAATCAAAGACCAATTATAAATGAATTAAGATTCAAGTTAATCAAAAGCTTGACATCCAAATTTCACCGCAACACCACAAAACCACTGAAAACCACCAAAATACGAATATTCTTAATTAAATAATTAATTAAAATATTCCGATTAAATTTGGGGTGTTACAATAAATATTGAGGATGACTTCATTCAAGCAGCGTCTTTGTTTCCGTCTTGTAGTGTAGGTTCAGTTCCTTTCTCCTTTCTTAGGATACAAGTAGAAGTTAATCCTAGGAGAAAAGAAGTGTGGTATACAGTTCTTTCTAAATTATAAAAGAGACTTTCATTATGGCATGTCTTTGGGTGGAAGAGTTGCCCTGATCAATGCGATTTTGACTAGTATATTTGTGTACTAGTTCTCATTCTACAAGGCTCTAAAATTGGTGTCGAAGGAGATTACTAGGATTCAACAAGATTTTTTTATGGGGAGGTTCTGAGAACAAGCGTAAAGTTAATTAGATTAGCTGGTCGACAATTTATAGTCCAAAGAAGGATGGTGGATTAGGGTTTAAGCATAGTGGGAGATTCAATTTGACATTGTTGACCAAGTGGCACTGGCGTATTGTCAATGACAAAAATCCCATTTAGATAGATTTTTTATCTTTCAGGTACGTAGATTTAAAGTAGAAGATTCTTGCGCCTGTTTCTCCAGTTACTTCCAAGTGTGACTCTTTTTGGTGGAGTGACCTATGTTCCTTGGTTGAGTTGAAATGTTTTTAAACCTTTATTCATTGTAGACTAGGTAATGACAAACATATCAAACTCTGGAATTTTCAATGGATAAGTTTGATGTCATCGTGTTTGCAGTTCCCTTCCTTGTTTATGATAACAACAAATCCAGACCAGTTAGTTGCTGAAGCATGAGAATGGTAAGGATCCTCCTAGACGTGAGATTCGGGAGTTCAATGTGATGACTTAAATTCTGATCAACATGTTCATCTAATGTGTTCACCGTCAATTCTATTTTTGGTCAATCAAGTTAAAGGTAGTCAGAACACCTTCGTTTCATGGCGCGACTGTAGTAGATTCTCAGTCAAAAATAGTTATAGGATCCTTTCCCAAATGAGTCACGATACTGGTCCTGTCGATGAATTGGGGTTGAGGAGTACGCGCAAGATTTGGAAGTCGAAGTTGTCGAGCAAAGTTCAAGCCTTTTGTTGGAAGTTGCTGCATAGTTGGATTCCGACGAAGTTTCAATTGGAAAAATGGTGCATTGTTCAAGGAGCATCTAATTTGAGTTTACCTTTATGGTTCAATGAGGATGAAGACGATACTCATTTGTTCTTAACTTGTAAAATCAGTTTGAAAGTTTAAGATAGTGTTTGAGTGGTTGGGTTTTCATGTCGTATCTGAAGTGGCCTCTATTCCCACTCATCTATTGCTCTTTTGTGAGATGGATAAGACTAAGTTAGTGGAAAATTCATATTCCTTCTTCTGATATATTGTTTGTTGGGTTTTGTGGTTGTGCAAGAATTTCATCTTATTTGAAAGCGAAATTTTTAGTTAATATGAATATTGTAATATGTATTGAGCGATTATTCTAATATTGATACCAAACTATGATCAAATATTTCATGTCTCATTCCCGGGGAGTGCAAATTAATATATGCTCATGTTTTATACCTTAAAAGAATTTACCTTTTTGTTTCTGGCTCATTTTAATTCATTTTACTTATAAAAATAAGCAAGCTCTTTGAAAAACTAGCATTCAAAAAAAAAAAAACACTCTTTAACATAATTTCCACTCCCCCCTATAAAACTCTAGAAATTTTTTATAGACATAAAATTGAATCCCTCAAAACCTAGGTTTTACATACTTTTTAATTATACCTTGTGAGTTGTAAGAGAGATAAAAACACATATTTCAAAATAGAGACAGTCTGAAAACCATTTCAATAAGGACATTGATCAGCTACTTCTCAACAATAATGCAATTGTAATTTCGTGAATGAGGAGAAAAACCTAAAAATTATTAATGTTGATTAGTAAACAACTATAAATAAAAGTAAAAATATATAACACATAGATTATGTTTTAAAATTTCTCGACTTATCTCATATAATTAAACAAGAAATCATACATGATTATAATTAACTCAACTCGTTTAATAATCAGTGAGACACTTAAGAATATTAACTTGCATTTGTAAACAACTTACATAGCTCTCTAACTCACTCACCATTTCATCATCACACACCATTTCTTCTCCTCCTGGTAACAATTTTCTCAGACATCTCAATTGTTCATCCACAATCTCATCATTTTCTTCACCCAAATTCTCATTACCCTCAGATTTCAAACAATCTTTTTTAGAAAAACCGACTGAACTCATTTCATTTTCTTGATGATTAACAATCCTTGACGAACCTTCATCGCCATTCTTTTCAAGCTTCGATTTTAGAGCATTACTCCATGCAAAACCTTGAGATGAAATAACCATAGCCATGTCCACTTCATACTTAACAACATTTTCAACTTTCTTATCTTCCATACAGTTTCTTCTCTCCTTAATCTTCTTCAAAGCTGGTGCTAAATAGTTCATGTAGTTTCTAGTAAACTTTGCTTGCACTACTTTGCTTGGTTCAACCGAATAAACGCGTTTGCGTTTCGCTTTTTGGCCTTCCATGGAATCAATACAAATATATTATTTTTCTTTTAATAATATTGATTGATAACAAAAAAATGATGAAGAAGAATGGTTGATATATATGAAGTTTTGTAGTAATAGATAAATGCAAAAAATGAAAAGTGAGGGAATGAAATAGAGTTATAGTAGTGGAGAATGAAGGCAAAAGAAAGCTTTTAGGATGTGTTGGTTTTGATGAAGATCTCTTGAAATCAGTTCAAGTAGTTATAGACTTGAGAAACTCAAATTCTGATAATAATAATAATAATAACAATAATAATAAAATAATTTTTTTTTTTGATATGAAAGGGTCCCATCATACTAAATAATTGGAGTGGTAAGGATATTTAACTATCTTAATGAATCTTATATATTACTATTTGTAATCTAAGCTAAATCCTTAGATACATTTTCTTTCCATAAAAAATAATTGTATTTGAGATATTGTTGGACATAAATAATGAACTTGTTTAAAATTAGATTATGATTTAAAAAAGTTTTTTATTTCAATTTGATTGTTATATCTTTAAGATGAATTTTGAGAATTGTTTTTAAAAAGTGAGAGAATATTAATGGCAATGAAGAGGGAGAAATAGAGAGTGATTATAGGGAGTGGTGAAAGGCACATGGAGTCACATGGTTGTTGCTTTTTATCACAACTAACTAGTACCCATAGAAACGAACTTCATACCCATGTGCCACTAGAAAACAAAAACACTAAAACCCCACCTCACTATAAATGTACTCACATGATGAATCACTCTTTGCATTTTCAGCCTCTCCTCCCTCAACCCTTTTTACAAGTTTTTCTCCCTCATTTCAAATCAACCAGCTCACCCTAGTACTCCTATTCTACTACTACTACTACTTAACCTCTTTTTCTTTTAGGTTTCTCTCAACCGTCCGATCTCATCCATCGTCCGATTAAATGTGTGTTTTATTTCACGACAAATATGTGAACAAATTCACAACATTTAAGTTAATACTATTTTCGTTCTTTTTTATAAGAGACAATTTATTTTTTAAATTCATGACTGAAATGTAAAGAAATTTTTTCAATATATCTAATATCTATTCACGTACAACCAATAAATAGTCTAATTTATAAAGGATTATGAAAATAGATTTCATATTACTAAGATTACACAATCAAATAATACATTTATTTTTAATAAATTTCAATTTAAAGTCCACTTTTATTTTGACTTTTTGGATATAGTTCAATTTTGATTTAAGTCTAATCATACAATCAATTAAATTAATTGCAAGTTTATAGGTGATTAATTAGACGGCGCATAGATGATAAATACAATTGAAGTTAATCAAGCAAAGTCAAACACTTGTTTTGATTGAGGAAAAGTGAAATAAAAAAGGCTATCATAGGTAGCTTGATAATTTAATTAATCAAATTAGTTGACCTTCATGTTTGGTTATATTCAACCACTATTCCTATGAGAGCCCCACCTTATTAAGAAATTGTTTACACTAAAAAAGAAATTAAATTAATAATAAACATTTTTTTAATATATAAATTATCACTATAACTATTTTACACAATTAATCATAAAATATCTTAAATGTGACTAAGTAACCTAGATCATTATTATTGACAAATAATTTTATTATTAAATAATAAAAGGTTCCACAAATCAAACTTAGTTAAATTTATTATGTCAAATTTGAATCAACTTTGTTCCTTTGAATTGTGTGTGTTAAAGAGTTCGTGGAGTAGTAGAAGTGTCAAAAGGCAAAAAATTTAAGTAATCAATATATGAATTTTTTTTTCACATTTTTAATATTTATTTTATTTATGTCAATGTGATTTAATTATTCATATTTGAATTTAACAATTTTTTTTTACAAGTGTGAATTCCTCACATCAATAATATCCACAATAGAATTTCACTTTCACTCGCTCATCAAGCCTAATCATGACTATAAAACCAATTGACGGGAGTCTCAGAAAGACCAAAAAGTGTTGCTAAAAACAATAGATATGGAGAGCAAATGTTGTCCTTAAGAGATCTTACACAATTGGTATATGTGTCATTTTTCTTATATATTCAACATTTCTTTCATTTTTAGTTGATGTGAGACTTAACCACTCACACTTAAGTTTAACAATTTTCACTATAAATGTAAGTCACTCACATAACTAATATTAATCTACACTAAAATCACACTCTCACTCCTCCCACTGAAGCTGACCATAACTCTGATATCATTTGTTGAGAAATTTGAGGAGTGTCAAAAGTGTTAATAAATTAAACGTTTAGGATCCATGAGACTTTGAGACTATATTTTCATCAAAAACTTTAAAGTAATGCGTATATGGGTCATTTTTTTTTATATATCTCACAGTTCTTACATTTCTAGTCAATGTGAAATTTAAACCACTCACAATTAAATTCAAAAATGTGAATCACTCAGGACATCACTATGCTTACTCTATACTAAGATCTCACTTGTGTTCTCTCACCGAATCAAACCATAAATCTGATATCATTTATTGAGTGAATTTAAAAAACATCAGAAGTGCCAATAAATTAAACGGTTAAGAATTTATAGAGTTTGATATCACTAAAATATATAATTGAATAACTTTATTTCATGAAATTTCACTTTTTTTTAAAACAAAGTTGAGATTCAAATTTAAAATTCCAATTCTACTATAAAAAATCAAACCACTTTGATTGATTCGATTGACTCATGTTTACCCCAAATCTATTAAAAAAAGAAATATTAAATAAAACTTTTTTTATGTTGTTTTGAGTCATTGGGTTGACTTATATCTTTGAATATTTAAGAATTATTTTAAATTAAAAAAAAAGAGATATATCCTAATTATAATTAAAAAAAAATTTAAGATCTATTGATGAAATGATAATAATCATTTTAGATATAGTGAGATATACAGAATTCAAATCTAATATTGACTTTTATCCATTGAGTTAGAATTAACAAATTAATAAAATTCATTTTAAAATCATTTTGCATCTTAGAAAAATTTAGAATTATTTTACACGGTATTTTAACTTTATCACTTAAATTTACAAAGTCAATTTTCCTATATAATAACCAATAATTATGGTAGAAAAACATGCAAACTAACAAAACATACCAAAATAGATGAATACAAAAATCTATAAATCATAGTTCATCCAAAAAAAAAACCAATATTGTTTAACTAAACGTTATCATCAAAATTAAAATTATAATATTTATAATTGTATACGTAAACTTTTAATAATTATTATGATTTCGAAAAAAAATATAAGAAAAGTTAGCTAAGAGTGGTTTTGTTTTGAGAGATGATTCTGGACCTACTGGTAGTTTCCAATCTCTGATTCAAAACACTAAATGCCAACTACCCTTTGGACAATTATGTACTATCCATGTGCACAAATTCAGATTATTACTATAAAGTACATTGCTCATTCTCACAGTTCATAATCAATATTACTACTTTTATTCTATTTCTACCTGATACACAATCAGAAATACCAAAACATTATTTATTTTTTAATATTCAAAAAATAACATAATAATCAACTATCAATTTTATTAGCTTGTACCTGTTACCATGTCAAAGTTCAAAACCATGACTAAAAAAATCAGACATTAACTAACATTAATTGAATGTTTGAAATTGTACTATATAATAAATTTGAGTTAGTAAAAATGTCAGGTGGGTTGTTTGAAATCTCTGTAATATCACGTTATTTTTCATGCTGCAATAATAGAAAGGAATTCTCATTCACACAGTTCTGTTATTTTAAGCTGAATTAAAATAAAATTTCATAACTAAATATGGAATGTGAAGATAAATTATAAATTATAATTACTCTAAAAATTTTATTATAAAGATATGGTTGGATTTTAAAGGACAACACATGGGGACATAACTCACGTAGTTGAGTTTTTGTACTTTAGCTTAAATTTAGAGTAAAGTTTCAAAGGTGACATCACGTGCAAATTTAACAGGTTGACATATTTAGTGGGAACAGATACAGCAAAATTGTAACCCTAAAATAAATTCAATCTCTATATTATTTATAGGCACATATTGCTCCACGCCATCTTATATTTTTAACATCACAAACCTGTCTGTACGGACACAACTTTTTTGTGAGTGGATAGAAATAAATTTCACAAAACAACAAAACTCTGCATAGGTAGAAATCAAATATTAAATACTGTACCCGCAAAGATTATTCACTAATCATTTAAATTATTATAAATTATAAATTTAACGCTATTGTATGTTAAAATCTGATTTGGTAATGAGTTCACATGTGCATTAGAATCTTTTATTTAATTTTGCAACTTTTTTGAATGAATATGAAATTTGAGAAATAATGATGGGTCCATCTATCACCTGGCTAACTTTGGTCATCGGATCCTAACTGTTTGTATATGTTGAAGTGAAGTCCCACACCCATGTTACCGGTCAGGTTATTTATACTTCTTTTTCTTCCGGTGGGGTATATGTATCGTTTTGTTTACTCTTTCTATTAATAGGGATATTAATCGTACGCGAAAATTAATTCTTGTGCATAAAATATTTCAAATCCATTGGGTGTGTTTTTATCTTTTTCTTTGAGTTCATTGGTTCCGAAAACAAAAGAATTTGAGACTGTTATAATATTTTTTTGAATTGAATTTCTTTTCAATTTATTCTATGAATCTGAGATTTTATGTTTAATCTCTACTTAGATGTTAACTAATTGTAATTCTCTTAAAATCGGTAGGGGATTTGATCTCATGTGTCAAATAATTAATTTAAATTAATAAATTCTTTCAAAAAAAATTATAAAAATTATATATATAATGGTAAGCTATTTGTTGTCATTGGATTTATGAGATATGGTTCGGGTGATACCTGCAAATATTATGATGTCTAAACCAATGAATATTAGATGAATAATAAAGTATTTTAAGTTAAAAAGTTGTTGTTCTCGACATAGTCGAGAGATGTCTATTATTAAGAGTCTCACATCGGATAATGTATGGTTTGAACATGTGTTTATAAGTGGGGGAAGTCATCACTCTACCAATCTATTTTGTAGGGTTGAGTTAAACCCAACCACATTTCTTGACATCTATTGGTCCAATAAAGAAATTGAACAATAACAAACAAATGAGGCACATTAAATACCTTGAAGGCCTAAAAAAACCATTTGATCATAAAATGAGATAATCGTTATGGCGTTAAATAAAAAAAGTCCAATTTTACTAGTTAGGGCCTAAAGATAGTTTTAGGATCTCGACAACAAGCATGGATTTGTCCTAAAAATCACTTAATTTTGGAAAATGGATGAAAGTAGCCATTAAATGACAAATCAAATAAGAGCTTGACTCATGTTCTTTTGGATAACTATCTCGCACAAAAAAGTTATAGACCCTCGGGACCCTAGAATCCACCTATAAAAGAAGAGACATATGTAACACCCAAGTACTCAGTCTTCTTAACATAAAATACCTATTGCTTCTGATAGACACTTATTTGGACATCTGAGTACTTATAGCTCGCGCCGTAGCGTCAGACCACATTTAGAGCATATCATTTCTTCTTGGGAACCACTTGGACTTTACCAACTTCACATCTTCGCTAAAAGATTCCTATTAGGAAAGATCATTAACGTCATTTTTAGGAATGTTCATCAACATTCAAATACTTTATTCAAATGTCAGAATGGTGAGCAGTAGAAGAAAAATTGCCTAAAACTTCAACTTACCCCTCATTTGTAGCAAGATTGTGAGTGAACAAAAATCTTAATGATGTATTAACATCATCATCCTCACACTAAGAGGATCCAATTTGAGTCCTACTGACAATTGAGGCAATCCACGTCCCTCATCCAAATAACTTGAATTAACCACCCCCGGGGTCTCCGTACTAGTTGAAGAAGCCTTTCTATCGACTCCATGTTCACAAGGATACAATGTTGCTCCCTAATTCACCACTACAATTACACTAACGATGAACAATGAAACAAACACCCTATTGTGAGACATGTTGATGGTGGTTATTAATATATAGTCAACAATGCTAGAACATCAGAATAAACAACTCTAAGGGGATGAAATAACTAATCTTGACCCTTTTCATATTACCTTAGATATGTGATGACATAGTAAAAAACTACATCAAAGAACAGGAAAAGTCATCTTGACAATGCCAACCTCGAGGTCAACGAATGCATATAATGTGTTCCCCGCGCCCATGAAGGAACTCCTCTAAAAATAAAAGTCCAAGGGCCACCAACCAAGACACCTCAGTCACCATCATCGTCGCTGACATGTCTCACGTTCGTCATCCTCTAACATTTTCGAGAGAGACAAAGACACCTTCTTCAAAAAATTATTTCACTAGAAGAATCAATGAGTATCTTATACGCAAGGAACTTCAAAAACCACTAGGAACATGAACTTGCTATGGGACGACCGATCCAAATGAGAACTTAGAACTCTTTGATGTACCTCTAAACTTCATAGAAGCTAGAGGCTAGAAGAAACGCAAGTTATTCATTCTCACCCGCGAAAGTGATGTATCCTTGGCTACTAAGGCGATGTAACGAAGGGTGACATGAAAAGTTGCCACTTAATACCTCGGTTAAAGAAAAACTGAGGGGTAGAGTAATATGATCACGAGTTTGAACCCTAGCATTTGCATTTTAATTATTTACAAAAGTATCGCCTCATACCTCTTGGTTTATTTAAAAATCGAGGGGTTAGATAGTTTGTTTTTTATAAATAAAACTCATTACATTGTTTACAAAAAATATTAATAAATTAATTTGTTTACAAACTACATTGTTTACACAGAATATTAAAGTAAAAATGTTATTTTTCATCATCATCGCTGTCGGTGAAGAACATATACTGAATATCTTGGAGAAGATCAAATGTTAGTGATCCTTGTTTCATTAATCTTGAGGAAGATCAAATACTGAATGAAATATATTCTCTATGGCTTTTGCATTCATTTGTTTTTTATATAATAAAAAAGGTTAGCTAAATAAAATAAATATTTAGTTATATGATTATTTAAGAATACAAACCTTGAACCCATGATAATTTTCTACACTTGCAATCCATCACATAAATCTTTGGCAAAGTAAATACACTCTCACTAACCACATATTAAATAAACCTAATTTTTTTCTGCTCTTGCAATCTATCATAGTGATACTTTTACTTTGTAAAATCTCATGGAGCTCTAATTAAACATAGAGAGTTTCACAATAACGTTTGGGTTTCTTGTGGATTCACTACTATCAAATTTAAATATTCAAAATGCTTTTATAATGAGAGTTTTAGGTTTTATAAGAATCACTAATGACAGTGCCTTGAGTGTTGATAGTCATTAAATGCAACGTGAAGATTTGTTTAAGGATAGTGAAGAAACTTAAAAACACGCTTATATTTTACCTTGGTTATCACTCAAAACCAAGGTAAATTGTGTTTCTTTTTAAATAAAAAATAAAATATGTCTCACCACAAGCTACATACCTTTCGGTTTCTGCTTAAAACCGAGGGGGAAAACCTTTTTTATATATACTTACATTGTTTACACATAATATTAAAAAAAAAACTCAAACAAATCAAAGGTTTGACAATAGATTCTTGGAGAACAACCCAGAGGAGTTATCTATTCCAAACAAGAGAATTTTTTTACATTGTTTTCAAATTTTTGAGAAGTTATATGTTCCAACTAAGAAATTTTTTTTGGTGATATCCAGATTTTGTTGCATACCCTTTAAAACAATTTTTTTTAAAACAAGAATGATTTTCAACACTTACAATCTATCAACTGAGTACTCTTAAAAGGTTGAACTTCCTTCTTTAACTGAAGGTTATTCCAAAAATACAATAACGACAACATCAACACCATTATTTGAGGTAGATTGCAAGGGTAGAAAAATATTTTGTTCAAGATAGAAGAACATTAAAGATTTTTTTTTGTCTTGTAATCCATCCCAAAGAATGATGCTTGCAAGTCTGGGGCGGCTTTATATTAGTAAGGATTAGGGTAAAATCTATTTAACGAGTGCTTTTATAGTAAAATCTTATTATTTTATGTCTCGGTTAATTAGAAAACCAAAGGGTTAGAACATTTTGTTTACACTTATAAACAAATAAAATCATAAACTATAATAGTTGAGAATCGAAGCTTGTATGAGTTGTTTTTTTCACCTTGGTGTTATGAAAAAACGAGGGAATGTATGGTTTTTTTAAATGATAAAAAATAGCGCGCCTTGGCTTTATACCTCGATTTTCTATTGTTTATGGTGAAAGTTTCGTCATGAAAAATGTTATTTGTTGTAGTGGTTATATTCATGAAAAGGATTAAGAAACAGTTCAATCAATTCTTGAGGAGAAGTTCATAAGTGGTTTTTCATCCATTTCACAACATTTTGAAGGCATCCTAAGTATGTGGAGAGTTTGGGCCCGATCATGCAAGAGTAGACTGAATCACTAGGTTCATACATTGAAAGTTTCAACAAGGTAGCCACCCTGGTTTAAAGTGCTGGTGGCGAAATGAAAAATTATTTGTTGAGTCTCTTACTCTAATCAAGGTCTAAATTTGCAAAAAGTATTAAGATAAGGCCCAATAAAAATTTTAATAACCTAGTTGCAAGAGCTAAGATGTACATATAATACGAAGAAAAAACGGTCACAAGTAAGGCGGTCTTTAGAGTAAGTTCAGATAAGCACGAAACAAACAAAATGGGAGCCAAGGAGCAAAGGTAGGGTACAAAGAGAAGTAAAAAACACAAGAAGGATTTTTGTTCAGGTCGAGAAAATATGGGAGTTCTACCATCTAGATACCAGGATCACACACCTATGAACACATCGAGAAAACATATTCTACAAGAATACATCAGTGTAAAATTTTGAGAAGAAAATGTGTAAGTACCAATATAGATCAGAGAATGTAACACCCCGTTTCCCCAAAATAGAAAAAAAGCAATTAAAATAAGCACATATCAGAGTTTTCCACAACAGGATGTCACAATTTTCAACAAAATTCCACAAATCATTTCTCAAACTAATTTCTTTGTAATATTGCAGCGGAAAAAGAACTAGTCTGTCATAAACCACATATCATATATACATCATCAATATCATCATGTACAACATATACGGCCACTGCCCAAAATACACAAGATAATCATCCAACATCATTGCCAATCCACAAAATAAGATACACCACGGGGGCACACATAGTCATTAACAAACATGAAAACTCCCCAAAAGCCCCGGTGTTACGTATCAGAGCAACCCTATGACACTGCCACATCCAAGCTAGCTAAACACCTGAATTGTCTGTACTTCCGAAGAAGCACAGACCATAACAACAATAGAGGGGTGAGAAATCACGATCAAATATTAACGGTATAAATGCACATAAATAAAAGGTAGAACACATAAACATCATTTCATACATATAACATATTCGGACCTACTATCCCATGCCAACACGACACACATACAACAATGATGTCGCTACCGCAAAAATAAGGTGCCGGCAAAACAGAAGAGTCACCACCTTTTGTTATTTATCCCACAGAAAGGGAAAGGAAACGATCGGAAAAACCTGACGAAAAGGTATAAGACAAGGTCATCGCAACCAATGTCTGGATTCGGGAGTCGCTTACGCAAGGGGAAGGTATTAGCACCCCTCACGTCCGTTGTACTCAACGGGATCCATGCTTGTTGTGTTTATCTGATGGGTTAGTTATCTATCTACGCTAAAAGCTTGGTCTGAAAAGAAAAGAAAATGACTAGGCAGAACACAGCAGTTTTATGCCTACGTATTCCCGTCTGGAACGAGAAATCAGAGTCAACATAGTTCGCCTAACTACAGGTGAAGAGGGAAGGTTGCTCACCGAGATATCGCATCTCGTGCCTACGTACTTTCACATGGCGCGAAAGATCAGAGCAAACGTAGTTCGGGATACGATGGAACACAGGTTTGTTCAACTTTTTTTATCCGAGTAGGGTTAACAGATGGTTCCAGCAGTTTGGTGTATGCAGCTCGCTCGACGGAGACTTAGGCGTTTACCGTTTGCGGTAGAACTGGGAGTTAACGACACTCTTTACTTCAGAAAAGCTTTCCTTCGATTTACGGGCCCAAGGGGCAAAAGGTTTGAAGTTTGTTTCAGTCTTTTATGGAAGAACTGTTTTTTAGTTGTCTGTAGTTTGTGAGCACTAGAGACTATGACTTAGGAGCGAATGCGTCGCATATCGTCCAAAGGACATATACTAAACACTCTAGATGGTTGAGAGGAAACCACTCAATCATCATTCCCAAGTAGCTTAAGGCTCGTAACGCGCTTGTACTAACTGACCTTTATTATGTTTTTTACTGTTGTTTAGAGATAAGAAGAGAATGAACTATATGGGGAAACTGTACAGACCTAATGTTGTCATGCAAAATTGATCCTATGATTGAGGTTAGGAGGGAGCTACCTAATGTTATCATGCATGGTTAAAACCCTAATGTCTGTCGTAACTTCTCTTAAACAAGAGAAGGCAGAGTTCCTAAGGGAACATGGCAATGGTACACAGAAACAGACAAAGCAAATACTGTAAAGAAATAACTGTAAGTAAAATGCATGCAATGCAACAATACAAGCAGAAGGAGACAAACTCAACTTTTTAGAAATCAAGCAAAAAGAAAACAGTCAAAACAGACAAGCAGAGGGAGACAGACTCAACCTCTGTATGCAAATACGTCAATTAGAAAAAGAAAAAACAACACACAAGCAAGGGGAGGACCACCTCAACCCTTAAGGCAAACAAGCAGAGGGAGACCCACTCAACCTTTTAATGCAGTCATGCTCCTATACTTAGACTATACTAAACATGAACTATCCTAATGCAACACACCACTCAATCAATGAATGAGGACAAGGATTCTATGACAAATAATGGATTCAATCCACAAGTAATCACACAAGGCTTCTATCTTAAGGAAAGAAATTGGGTGTTGGGAGGCAAGGGTAAGGTCCACAAGAACTTATCCCAGGCACTCAACCAACTAAAAGAGATTTGGGGGAATCCTAAAGGTTTAGCTCCTTCAAGAGATGTGCAACATTCCCCCCATAGGAGGGACTATGCTACCCCAAGAAGGTTCCTACAAAGAAATGAAGGAGAGAATATTAGGAGAATGGAGATGAGAAGCAAGGTAAGTTCCACATGAACTTACCACAGCCACTCAACCAACTCCACTTCCTTAGAGAGAGCTTTCATGGACTCAACCCCTTTATGATATTGCAATGAATTCCTCCTGTGGAGGAATCATGCTCACAAGGAGGATTCCAATCAAGCAAGGAAAATTGGAAGGGAAACCAACCATAGGGAAAGATCATCCACCTACTTGAATCTCTAAAGAACCTCAAATATTACCTTCTAATGATCACCTATACTAAGGGTTCAAGGGTTCTAAAAGAGGTATCTATCTAAATACCAATCTATCAAGAAAGGATATGAGACCTAGAACCATCTAAGGGTCATTTACAAGACTAGTCTATGAACTTAACCTAGTTAGAATCACCTAAACTAAGTCCAATTTGTAAAATAGGGAACTAATGGAAAATCATTCCTAAAAATTCTAAGGAAAATACTACATCATCCTACATGTATTAACAATCTATGGTACAAAAGTCAAGGGCTAAACCTAAATCAAAAGGTCTTAAACTAATACAAAACCTCAAGGGTACCCTAAAGGGATCCAATAATGAATACTCCTAAACATCTATCCCAAAATCCTATGTAGAATGATCTAAAAATCTCAACAAAAATCCCATAACATCATTAACATGTCTACAACCAGCACACAAAGTTTCAATATCAAACTCAAAGGCATGAATGAGAAATAAAATCCTAAAGCTCAGCATACAATTATCCAATTATTAAAACACACTAAAAATAGAAAATATGAAATTAATTGAAAAAGCATGAAAATAGAAATTAAAAAAATGTGAGAAAATTCTAAACATATCAAAGTATTCACATGATTTATTTCAGGAATTATTGACAATCATTTCTATTTTTCTTGAATTAAAACTAACAAGTACTCAATTAAAACAAAATAGAGAAAAGAGATTAAAATGGAACAGGGGGGAGGTGCACTAGCAATCGTCCTACGTGTTATTGGCTAATGGGCCTTGCGCTGGGGGTGTTGATAGCGCGCTGGGATTGGGCCCAGCTAAGTGCAAAAACTCAGCTCTTATTCAATTAAAGGAGACAGACCTGGGGGGTGTATGAAGTAACGTTTCATGTGGCATATTGGTTTGGGCCTCGCAAGTGGGGGTGTTGATAGCGGTACATTGAGCCCAGAGTTTCCTTTAGTGAAACTCTACGTTTCACTTAATAAAGGAAAGCCAAGGAAGAGATGTACACGAGGACGCGCTATTTGTAACACCCCAAATTTAATTGGAGTATTTTAATTAATTATTTAATTAAGAATATTTGTTTTCGGTGATTTTCGGGTGGTTGGTGAATTATTAAGAAAATGTGCATTTTTGGGTATTTATTTAATTAATAGCATATAATATTAATTTATTAGTATTATTATTAATTAAATTGAAATAAGGGAAATAAGGGCAATTTGGCCGATTGTAGGAGTTAGTGAGTGTCATACCCCAAATTTGTCCTACCTTTTTTCAAAATTCTCATTTGCCCGACTTTGTTTTTAATTTACCTCGCTTATACAACGTAGCGTATTTTTTAGCAAAAGCAGGCATTTTCTCTTTTTTAGCCCAATAAGGGTATGCCACGTGGCATTTGTTTTTTTTATATATATACCTATTTTTTATATATAATTTCATTTTTCTCGTGATAGGTTAATATAATGTTTTTATTTTTTTAATTAGTTTTGAATTAGAAATTAGGATTTAAATTTAATTGTTTTAATTAAATAGATTTAATTTAGAGCTTAATTATAATTTAGAATTTTTTGATTTTAAAAAATATAGATTAAAAAAATAGAGTTAGAATTTAATTAGGATTTATTTTAAAATTTTTATTAGAGTTTAATTAATTGGTTTAGACTTAAAATTATAATTAATAATTAGAATTAAATTAAATAGGAAAATATATTTATTAATTTAGTTTATTATTCAAGGTTATTTAAAGAAAAATAGAAAATAGATTTAATTAACTTAGTTTATTATTCAAAAATTAAAAAGAAAAAATAAAATAAAGAGAAATTGAAGGACACGGTGGATTTTATTTTCTTCGTTCAGATTTGTGGATAGTGTATATAAGGCACTGTTCATCATACCCTAGAAAGGGGGGGATACTGTTCACCCTAACCCTAATTCTGAGGGGCAACCCCAAACGGCCACCCCAATTCATCCCCAAACAAAAAAAACCTAATTCGTCGCTCTCCCAAATCGGCGCCGCCACCACCTTCTGTTTCCTCAGTCTCCACCGCCGCTCACACAAAACCTTCACGAAGCCAAATCTCTCACGAAACCCTCATCACCGTCTTGTCTCTGTTTCACCCTCTTCCACAATCACTTTCACTTTCTCACTTCAATTGCGGGCGTTCATTTTTCCTCTTTCCCTTCCACACCACTTTCTAATTCACCTCTTTCTCTTAAAGCTTTCACCTTTTAGTACCTAGTTAGATCTGATAGTGGTGTTGACCCGGTAACATTTTTAGAAGGAGTCAAGTGAATGAAAATAACGAGGTTCTTTTTTGCAATGTTTTAAAGTGCTGAAGATAAGAAAGGTTCAATTTTGAAGTGGTGGTTGTGCACGTGAGAATGGAGGGTCGGATGAAGAAGTATAGACAAGTGAGTCCAGAGAGGGCTAAAGTTTGGACTGAGAAACCACCAAAGTACCACCAGAATCTTAAGGTACCTGTGGTTTACTATCTTTGTCGAAATAGGCAACTAGAACATCCTCATTTCATGGAGGTTCCACTTTCTTCTCCAGATGGGTTGTATTTGAGAGATGTGATTGATAGACTAAATTCATTGAGAGGTAGAGGCATGGCTTCCTTGTATTCATGGTCTTGTAAGAGAAGCTACAAGAATGGATTTGTGTGGCACGATCTTTGTGAAGATGACCTAATTCTACCGGCCCATGGAAATGATTATGTCCTCAAAGGTTCTGAGCTCTTTGATGAATCCAATTCAGATCGATTCAAACCTATTAACGATGTTAAAATACAAAGCGTGAAGCTGTTGTCGGGGCCAGCTTCTTGCCGGAGTCACGATGAAGCTTCCTCCTCTTGTAGCATGAACGGAAAAGAGACAAGACACTCTCAGGATGACGAACTTTCCCAAGAACAACATACAGGTTCGTTTGATGTTTCTCCGGAGTCGAGCGCCGAAAAGAGCGGTCCAGTAAGCTTAGCATTGACAGAGCAACGAGGCTTGTTAAGTCTCAACAAGGTGCTGGAAAAGAGCATGTTTGTATTGCGAAACTTCATTCAGCTGTTCCTGATGTTGCTAAGGTTTGAGAATGATATTGATGCTGGTGAGGAGGTTGTGTTTATGACGACCAAGGGCGAAGCTATTGCCCTTGGGATTGCTGAGATGACTACTGCTACTATGGCTAGTTGTGATCATGGCGTTGTTGCTAAGATCAAGAGGCTGGCTACTGAGAATCAGAGGCTGGTTGCTACGCATGGGGTTCTGAGACAGGAGCTTGCTGGGGCATAGCATGAGCTGCAGATGTTGCACGCACATGTTGGATCGCTTAAGGCGGAAAGGGAGCAGCAGATGAGGTATGTGGTTGATAAGATTGCGAAGATGAAGTCGGAGTTAAAGGCGGTGGAGCCGTTGAATATGGAGTTGCAAAAGGCGCGTGGGGGAGGCTCAGAGTTTGGTGGTTGCGAGGGAGGAGCTTATGGCAAAAGCTCAACATTTGAATCAGGAAATTCAGAGGGTTCATGTTGATGTGCAGCAGATTCCGGCTCTCATATCAGAGTTTGAGCATCTCAGACAAGAGTACCAGCATTGCAGTTTATATGAGTGTGTGTAGCAACAACCAGTTGGAACCGGCAACATTTTAATTTTGCAGCAGAACTCGATGCCAATGTCGTAACAGCAACTCCGTAGCAGGGAGCGATACAAGCATTATAGCAGAGCAGTTTGATCTGGTGGATTTCAAACTTGTTTTTTGGGTGATGTACGTTCTTATGCAGGTATGAGTTCGAATTTGTATCAGGTTGGAGTCAAGCTGGTGCGATAAAGATGTTGCCATATAGTTGAAAGAAAGAACCCGTCCATATGCCACGCTGCTACTGAAAGCTGAGGTGGTCTGATTACACAATCTCGGTAACGATTTCGAGTTCTGTTATTGTTGCATTGTTTCGGTTTTTGGTTTCACAAGTCATGTTGCTGTTAGGACCGCTTTATAGTAAGCTGTTATCATTTTGAATTTTACTTACATCCCCTAAATTGCTGAAAGTTATTATACTTCTGTTCTGATTACGATGAATTTCAGAATTATGATGTCTGAGTTTTGTATATAGCCGATTCACGTTTTCAGAGTGTCGCTGTTGTTGGATTCAGCTCTTGGTAATCTGTGTCGTAATGACAATATGCCAATTTCAAGATGATATTATATTAAAAACGTGTTGCACCTTTATGACCTTTTGATTGTACGATATTAGATGCGGTTTAAGAGCATATATTATTTCAAGCTAAGTATTGTTCTGGTACAGCTGCGACCTTGTTTTGATTACAGATCGACACGGTGACAACGTAACAGGTTCTACAACAAACAACAGTTGTAGCTCAAACCAGCAACAACAATCACGATTGGAGTCGGTAAACAGTTAAACACTGTTCAGCTCTCTGTTTCAAGGACGCATTGTGTTTCAACACATCCGATAATGCATCAATAATTCAAGCTCATCCTGTGATGGCGTTGTTAGTCAGATTCTTCGGTGCTGCGAGAACAAAATTCCGCGAATGCGTCGGTGTGACGATTATTGAACCATTGCACTATTGTGCCTCAGCAGCGTGGTCCGATACAGACATTTCAGCTCCGCGTACAACACAGCATGGTAGAAACATCCATATCTTTTGACTAGCTTCAACTACGGCTCGACATTACGGTAACGGTTAAGGTCATGTGCTACCAGTTTATATGTTTGATATTGAGCTTCTTTGTTTGCTTTGGAATAACATACAGAGTAATGTCATTGAAATTTAACTAGCTTCTTTGTTTATGTATCTGAAATTTAACTGTTGCTTCATGTTATCGACATTGAAGTTAAATTTTAAAGTATTCATACACTAGAAGCAGGTTATCTGTTGGCGTTTTGTTCTGTTCAAGATATTTATAGATGCCTATTTTCTTTGTGCAACACTAACTGAAACTATTCTTTGTTA